>PITA01011896.1:0-64571 GCA_004023965.1 Spilogale gracilis
AAAGAGCCAAGGTGCCCATCAACAGATGAATGGATAAAGAAGATGTGGTACATATATACAATGGAATACTATGCCTCCATCAGAAAGGATGAATATCCAACTTTTGTAGCAACATGGACTGGACTGGAAGAGATTATGCTGAGTGAAATAAGCCAAGAAGAGAAAGTCAAGTATCGCATTGTTTCACTTACTTGCGGTGTATGAGGGGTAAACTGGAGGACGGTGGGAGAAGGAAAGTAAATGGGAACTAGGGTAATCTAGGGAGGGAAACGAAACAACAGAGGCTTTGGACACAGAAACAAACTGAGGGACTTGGAGGGAGGGGGGTGGAGGGATGGAAGAGCCTGGTGGTGGGTACTGGGGACACCTAAAGCGTGGAGAACTGGGTGTGGGGAATGGGGAATGAATCTTGAAACACTGGAAAAAAAATTTAGTAACAATTAAAAAAAAAAAAGAAAAGAAAATAGAGCTACCCTATAAGACAGCAATTGTACTAGTGTGTATTTACCCCAAAGATATAAAGGTAGTGACCTGAAGGTGTACCTGCACCTGGTGTTTATAGCAGCAATGTCCATAATAACCAAAGTATGGCAAGAACCTAGATGCCCATCAACAGAGGAATGGATAAAGAAGATGTAATATTTTTATACAATGGACTATTATGCAGCCATCAAGAAAAATGATATCTTGCTATTTGCAATGAGATGGATGGAACTAGAGGGTATGCTAAGTGAAATAGGTCAATCAGAAAAAGAATTATCATATGATCTCATGGATATGAGGAATTTGAGAAACAAGACAGAGGATCATAGAGGAAGGGAGAGAAAAATGAAACAAAACAAAACCAGAGAGGGAGAAAAGCCATAAGAGACTCTTAATCTCAGGAAACAAACTGGGGGTTGCTGGAGTGGAGGGGGGGCGGGAGTGATGGGGTGGCTGGGGGATGAACATTTGGGAGGGTATGTGCTATGGTGAGTGCTGTGAATTGTGTAAGACTGGTAAATCACAGAGATATACCTCTGAAACAAATAATACATTATATGTTAATAAAGAAAAAATAAAATTACTATTCCTACTACTGAGGCATAACACTTATGTATTCTACCAAATGCTCAGGTGTTCAACAAAGTCTTTACACTCTGGTGTGCCTGAACTTAAATTTCTCTTAGTCCTGTGTGACCTTTGGGAACTATTCAGGCTATAGCACCCCAGAAATTCTCTTCTTTGTACATGTTTATTGAGTTCTACTGTATTTATGCACAGATTACTATTTATGCAAAGACTCAAGGGAACTATTTGCAGAATTATAGCTTTTACTCTCCACAGATCTCTTCTCTCCAACTCTCTGACTCTCAAATTCTAGCTGCCTCAGACTCTCTAACTGCGTTGCCAAGCTCTAATTGGATTATTCTTCCCTATGCTGGAGTTCAGTATATGCTTAGAGATAGAAAGCCAGTTACTTAAAAGGTTAACTTTGTTTGTTTCCCATCTCTCAAGAATCACAATATTGTTTTGGCTCTTTCCCAATGTATGCAAACAGTAGTTTGATATTTTTTTGATTCTTTACTTCAGCAGAACTAATCTGTTACCATTTGGTAGCTATTCACTTTATTTTTATTGAACTATGTTCACACAACAACTTTGAAGTTTTATTATTTTTTAGTTTTTTATCATAAGTCAAATATCAGGTTTGTAATTAATTTTTGTTTCAGTCATAATTCATACTCACCAAAATTTATACATTGTTTTTAGGACAACTGTGCTTAAATATACCCAGTATTGCAAGAGAAAATAATTATAGAGGAGTTGACTGTTGAAAACCGCCATTTTTTAAATGCCTATTGTAACTCTTATAGTAGATGTAAGTGATAATCCTTTGACATAAAATACTTTTAATGTTTAAATTTTATTGCAAATAGAATTTTTGAAAAAACAGGAAAAATAGATCATGGCAGTAAAGTATACTAAATAATAATAAATATTTCACATGCATAAATGAAACAACTTGCTGTTCTACTCAACTTTTTAGTGACTGAAATTTAATACTTAGAAAGGAAAGACATGAACACAGGCCTATATTTAAGAAGAAGAAAAACATTTTCAGTGTGAAGATTCTGTTCATGATTCCAGGAAGTTGTCTTGTCTCAGCTCGGAAGTTCAGTGATTGGTTGTACAAAATTTTTCCAGGAAGAAACTCAGAAGTGGAAACAAGATCACCCTTACTAGGAGGAATCTCAGAAGATAATGCTCCAAAAGAGAGAGTGCTGTTGGATGAGGGACATGTTAGTACTTCCCCCCCACCCACCAAAAAAAAAAGTGATAATGGACTAGCTTTTTTGAATCTCATTAAAATAAGATGCTGAGGGGAAAAAAAATTGCTGATCTTTTGAGTTTCAACAAAACAGTGAGTGAAAAGCAAGATATCATTAATGTGAACATAAGGCAATAATAAATTAAGGAAGATTAAAAAGAAGCTGCTTATAAATTGGGGGAAAAAATCACACCAATACAACACCAAATGGATCTTGCTCATCAAAGAACTTCTGAAATTTGCTCTCAAGAAAAGTAGATAACACTACAAAAAGGTGAAGATCTGTTTACTCAGTGTTCTAAAATTAAGACCAGCAATGGAAAAGGAATAAGTCCACCATAACGGTAGTGATAAATTTAGGGATTTATTGAAATAATTTTACTAGAGAGAAATGATACTGATATAATTGGCACATTGAAGAATTTGTAGCCAAGTTTATCTTAATCTTCATTATTTTACAGTTTGCTAGCTTTTATAGTATAAAGAGATCTATTACATATTTTGCTATCTTTAACTCTTCTAGTATGCTGTGCTATTTACCTGGAATCTCCACTGTGTACTCCTCTCACCAAAACTTTGTTACTTTTTGGATGCAGATCAGCAAAGACCTCTTCATTCAGAAATCTTCCCTGTCCCCTGAACCCAAGTTAATTCTTCCTCTGGAGATGTCTTATCTGAGTTTAATTATGTACCTATTATGTGACTGTTTTAGTCTTGTTCATCTCCCTCATTTTATTATAATTCCCATGCCCTCAGGATCAGGATCACTGTATTGTCAACATCTAGTGTAGTGAGTAGCATTGAATGAATGACCATAATTTCTTGGTGGATGAAATAAGAGAATTACCTCCGCTAAGAAAGGACACACTCACTAGCCAGTATTTTTTTTTCTGTTATATTAATCTTTTCTCAATGTCTTCAGTTTTACAATGGACTGTTGTGTAAAATCAAATAATTGCATAGTAAACTATGTTGTTACCTAATAATACACATTTTTTTCTGATAATCATTCCTTTGAACTCCATCAAGTCTAATACATAATTTTTGACTATCCATTCACCATTTACTATTACTAATTTGCTTACAAACAATTAAATTTTACATATCACCTGCTTGAAAAGATGTGGGAAGTATATTAAAATAAAAGAACTCATATTTATTGAGCATCTATTATGTACTTTCTAGGCTTTTATATAATCATTATTTTACTTATTTTTTGTAATTACACTAGGAAGTATATAGATATGGCCTCCATTTTCATGGATGATTAAAATGAGACGAAGCATTTAAAACATGTATCCAGTTAGTAAGTGGAAGAGTCTATATTATAATCCAAATCTACATTATTTTTTAAAGCTCTTGCATACTCTGCACTCTTCTAGAATATTTAACTAATTTTTTTGTTCTAAAAATTTATGATTATGTATCTGAAACCATAAAATAATAGGAAAATGTCAAGTACCATGTGCTACTTATACAGTGGATAAAAATGCTTTGCATTACATTAAAATAATAACTTTAAATCAGCATGACATTTTAAATTGTTTGACTAGCTGGCTTCTTTAAGGAGCTACTTCACTATAGTGGAGGAAACTCTTCTGCTCATAAGTGACAAACATCTTAGGTGGTATAAGAGGATATGGTATTTCAAGAAATTTACATTGTAATATTATAGCTTAAAGAACTTATGAATGATTATTCTTTCCAAGCTTCTCTACTGCATTGTAAAATTGTTTAATGATTCAGTATAGATGGGTCAGTACTGGTCCTTAAATTTAAAACTGGCCATACCAATATGTCTAACCAAAATTTCTCCTAATTTAAATTTAAATCTTTAATCTAAATCTTTTTATTATCCATATGTAGTAGAAGTCACCAACATCTCCATGTGAATTTAAATCATCCTTCTTCTCTGAGCTAATTCTACTTAAGAGAAGACAAAGACTGCATGTCATTTGTAGGATGGTTTGTTAGGTTTCCCTATTAAAATTTATGTTATTATAAATGATTCAAGTCTCAGTAGTGGCCCCTAAGTAAATATATATTAGTAGCTATTATGGTAACATACTGAATTCAAATAGCTAAATAATACTACCTGCATAGAGAAAAAATTAATTCCAATGAAGTTTTCTGTACAAATGATTTTCCACCAGATTCCATTGTAAAACAGGAGGCTATGAAAAGTGTTTAGCTACTTGCAATTGTAAAAGTTTGAAAATATATAAAAGAATTATCCTAAAACTATTTTAAAAATATTTTTATTTTAAAATATTTTATTTTAATTTATTTAAATATTTATTTTTAATTTTAAATATTTATTTAATTTTTAAAATTTTGACATTATTTAAATATTTAATTTATTATTAAATAAATAATTTATTTAAATATTTAAAATAAAAAATATTAAAAATATTTCTACAAAAGAAATATCCTAAAAAATAAAATTATATACTAAACAAAATAATAACATTCATGCCAAAGTAGCAACATTTTCTTTTTTCTAATGAAAGAAAAGCATAGAAACATAATTATAGCACTAGGTATCCTGGACATATTTTAACACTGATACTCTTCCTATTTTAGTAGTAGCATCAAATTATTAAATGAGTCCAATGTATCAAACTAATTGTATAAATACTATGCAATTAATTATACAGTCATAATTATTGGATTTTACTATTTTACCTTCCCCCCATGGATGTAGGAAGAGAATTTTTAAAAAAATTATATATATATAACTTCAAGCATGGAACCTGCTTGAGATTCTCTCTCTCCCTCACCCTCTGTCCCTCCCTCCCAATATATATATATAATATAATATAATAATATATATATATATATATTGGGAGGGAGGGACAGAGGGTGAGGGAGAGAGAGAATCTCAAGCAGGTTCCATGCTTGAAGCCTGATGTGGGGCTTGATCTCACAACCCTGAGACCCCAATCCCAGGTGAAATGAAGAGTCAGACACTCAACTGACAGAGCCACCCAGGCATCTACAAAATCATATTTTTTTATCATGGGAAATAGCGAAGTTCAGCTAACTCCCATGTTTACTATTACTGGTAGATATTACAACAAACATTTTTAATAAAATATATTTAGGTCAGATATTCTATTTTGACTTACTTTTTTAAAAATAATGAATTAAATTTGAACATGGAAAAATTTTAAAAGTGAATATCCATTCATTCTGATTTTAACTGTAAGATTTTTTTTCTAGCCTAGTTATCCATGCATGCTAATATTTGTTCAATTTTTAAATATAATCTTTGGTGTACATTATTTATGAACAAGGGAGATTATATATATAATTTCTGTTGAAGATAAAATTTTAATTTTTCAAGAGTGCTTCCAAAGATATTGAAATAATATAAAATAATGGGTCCTTTTTATTGTTGTTAATACCAGTTTCACCGTCATGTTCATCTCATGTCTTGTGTCCAAAGTGCATTTCTGAGTACTGAGTTCTCATTTGTGCATTCTGGATAACGATCCTGAGGTATAACATAAGGGCATTGAAAACTTTGCTTTTAAACTTAGTTTTGTCTGTAATGGAACTAAACTGGACAATTTAGTTAACAGTGTGTGATTGGTTTCAACTAAATTAATAGATTGGTCTAGCCAACTTCTCAGGCTTTTTTAATCCCCAAAATTCTTTGACATGCCTGTTGATTTGTTGGCCCTGTGGTAAATCATTCATTATTCCTTTAAGCAAAAGTTAATGATCATGTAGAGATGAAAAAGATTATTTCAGACTCTCCAGTGTGGTTAGGAAATACAATGGACGAATGATATATTTAGTTTCATTCTTTTCAGTATACGGTTCAATGCACAGTAGTAAGAAAGAATGGACTAACTATATGTTTCTTTATCATAATGTAAATATTGAAATATCACATATGAAATAGTATTAAAAATTCTAACAACAAAAATCTCAAAATTCTGGAATTAATTTTTAGAAATCCTAACTGGTATTTTGTTACAAATCAAAATTTGACCCACACTTATCTGTCTATTCAGACCGAGATAAATTTCATTATTTCTAATATTTCATATTTGTACATACTCTTAAAAACTTTTTAAAAAACTCTGTTATTGGAGATAAGAGCTTACCATTTAAACCATTTAAGTTTAAATATGGCTGATTTATTATTGGCATTTTAATCTCTGTATAAGATAAATTCTTAGAAGAAAAAGTAACAATTTTGTGTTTCTCATAAATAGCCATGAAGATTAATTACACTTTATGATAGATCTGTGAAGTAGGAATGTAATTTCTACTGAAATACTCTCCTCTCCAGAGCACAAAGCTAAAACTATCTTGGAGAGTTAGGTAACATTCTTTAAAATGCTAGACCAAGAACTTGACAATATTCTGTAACCAGTATACACACAGAGGAAATTTTTGACTCTAACTTAATAATATGTAACTGTTATGATAAAATCTCAACTTTTAAAAAATTCCTATAAGATAATTAATACATGCTTAGAATTAAATTTTTCTGACTTATAACACTTTAATCATACAGGGTTCACAAATAAAGATTAGAACAAGAAATTCTATTGACTTAAGGACTGGTCAAAGCTAGTCCATTGTGTACAGTTTATCAGGGGTATTTTAAATCCTTCTATAAAATATCTTAAGTGTTGTTCAAAATATTCCTCTCAATTTTCTTCTTTTCTCTCTTTTTAGTTTATGGAAGTCACAGCATTTGGGGGTAAATGATTTTCATAGCACTACCTTTTTTTTTGTATTTATTTTTTGTGATTTATATTTCTAATGATAAGTTCCTTTTAATTTTAAGTGTCACTATTTTTGCCAACATTCTTGGCAGCTTATTTGAAAATATGTTCATCTTCTATCAAACTTCTTTCTTTCCAACTTATCCCTTATTCTCGGTCTAAATTTGCAAGATTACTCTTCCAAAAATCTACTGCCTTATACATAAATCCATCTTTTAAAAGGCCTTCATTGACTCTCCAGTATCCATTTGTTTATACATTGATGACATACTTACTTATACTAGACCCCTTTGTATTCAGAACACAGGACCTAGACCCAGGTCATTTTTCTGTCCTTTTATATTTAGTTCCTATCTAGTACACTTTATACTCAGGTTCTTTTCCTCTCTATGCAATTATTCTACTTTATCCAATTCTCTTTTACTTATTACCTGGACATGTCATAGTCATTCTCTTGTTGTGTTTTTTGTTTTTTGTTTTTTGTGGGTTTTTTTTTTTTGCCAGAATTGCTTAAACACTTTACCTTTATCATTTTTAAGCTCTTATTATGTAATTTGTTAGTTGATTCATTTAATTTTATACCATCTCTATGGTGTGTAGGTACTATTGCTACCTCTATTTTATAGCTAAGGACACTGTCACACAGAAAAATTATGTAACTTCTCAAGGTTATACAGAAAATAAGATAGAACTGGAGAGAACTCTGATATTCTTAGCACAGAGGACCATAGAGGAAGGGAGGGAAATCTGAAGGGGGAGAAATTAGAGAGGGAGATAAACCATGAGAGACTATAGACCCTGGGGGGAAAAACTGAGGGTTTTGCGGGGAGGGAGGCTGGGGATGGGGAAACAGGGTGATAGTTACTAAGGAGGGCACATGTTATGATGAGCACTGGGTATTATACACAACTAATGAATCATTGAACACTCCATCAAAAACTAATGATGCACTATACAGTGACTAACTGAACATAAAAAAAAAAAAGAAAACTGACATTCTTACTCGAGTCTGATTTCTTAACTAATTTATTACAAGATTTACCTGTCCCTCTACCTTCCTCCTCTTTCTTCCTCTCTCTGCCTGTTCTACTTTCCTTCTCCTCCCTTTCCCTTTTTGTCTTTTCTCATTCTTTCTGGAATAAGTTTCTAGTTGCATAGTGTCCTGGCTAGAGATGCAAAGGGAAATTTGCTTTAATGTCATCTTCTGTTCTGAGCTATCATCTTCTGAGTTAGCACAGCCTTGCCTGGGATCTCCCTTAGATGGTGGCATTGGTAGAGCTGTTTACATCTCCATTTGATCCCACTTTTCTTGTATCATCCTTCATTATGACCACAAGGGCCCAGCAGTGTATGTATGTTTCTTCCTTCCTTCCCTTCCCTTCCCTTCCCTTCCCTTCCCCTTCCTTTCTTCCTTCCTTCCTTCCTTCTTTCCTTCCTTCCTTCCTTCCTTCCTTCCTTCCTTCCTTCCTTCCTTCCTTCCTTTCTTTCTTTCTTTCTTTCTTTCTTTCTTTCTTTCTTTCTTTCTTTCTTTCTTTCTTTCTTTCTTAAGTTCTTCTCACAATAAGGGAAATTTGATGGCCCTTCTGCACCTTGCTGGCATTCGGGGAGTGCCAGTGGGGATTTTCTACACCAATCTCTTTACAGAGCCATTTCAATTCTATTTGACTTTGACATAGGTTTCTGGGGAATTTTCTGGACCTTGATACCTTCCAGGACAAGGAAGGAAAGAGTGCAATTATGTCCTCTATTCTAGATCTTGTCGTAAACCTTTCATATCTCCATCTCTAACTTGTAATTTCATTTCTCTTCTGTATTGGCAGCTCTGAACTTAGTATTATTTTTAATCCTTCTGTCTAAAGCCTGAATTGCCATTTTTATTTGCTTGTTGGTTTTAATGTTTAAAAGTCAAGAACTTGATGTCTTCATTTTTGATTCTACTGTCCCTTGGAACACCAAATTTCTTCAAATAGCTGGGCCATGCACAAGACAAGAAGAAAAGTAAGGATGAAAAGCACTTCTACTAAAAGATTTTGATGTAATTCCCTAAATTAGCATCATATTGGAGGTAAAAAATAATGTTTCTGAGAATGAGCTGGTAAGGAACCAAGAGAGCAAAAATTCTGTTTTATTTTGATAAGATAAATAGGAAAGCATTTAATATTTTTGGCAAGTAATATATCAGGAGGGTTATATGAAAGAATTTTGTTCTTTTAGCCTAGGATATGGTAAAAGCAAGGAGGGAGACTACAAAAGGCTGATTATTATTAGGTACTTTATTGCCTATAGCCAAGGTTTTCCTCCTGAGTGTATTATATTTACTAATTTATATTAATGCTTTTTTTCCATGAAAGGATGCTGTCTACTTGCCCACTAAAGGTGAAATGATTTTTGATGACAATTACCTTTTTACTATATTACATGCTCCTTAAATGTATACTCATTTAATAGAACTACCAATAACTCATAGGGTTTTAATGTGATCTGTGTTATGTAACAACTTTTAACCTTGTTTTATAAAAAGAAAATGAATACTTAAATGTACCTGCTATCATTTCTAAGTGACTATCTCTTTTATTCATGGTTTGTTTCCTCTGATGAGGTTCTCAGCAGACAGTTCTTATCTTGGTGTTTTTATAGTTTCTTAATTATTCACTGTCATTTTTAAATGAATGCTCCAGGAATACTTGAGTATTTACATACTCTTTGTCACCTTGCTTCACTTTGCATGTCTCATAGAAGGGTCTTGATAATTATTGTAATAGAACTCAAGAGAAGTTATGTCAGCTTGCACATACCATTAGTGCATTAATGTGTCAAAATAGCAGTGAATGACACAGCTCGAGGCAGTCTTAAAAGCTACTAATGGCAGACCAACTCTAAGAAATTGATTTGTAAGCAATACTGAAGCTATAAAACTTGCTCCTTGATATATAGTTTCAGAAAGCCTTGTTCTATTTTTCACTTTATTTTTAGTAGATGAATAATAGCTATTTGAATAAGAGAACAATCTATAAAGACTACATGGTTGATGTTCTTTTTGTTGAAGTAGCAATAGAAAAGTTCAAATAGGAGAACTAACAAGGTAGCAGCATGTTAAAATTAATTCAGCTGTTAACATTTAAACTGTAGTTTAATCATGGGTTGAGTCTTGTAAGTTATTGTTTTTTGTGGTTAATGGAAATGGATGTGGTAATGTGGTTTGTCAAACTAATAGCTTTTTGACACCTAGCCGAGTAGAAGAGAAATTTGAAAAGTGATACGAATAGAAATTTATGAGAAATAATGTAATAAATATAAAGATAGTTATGTATTGGCTTTAAAAACTGAAAAAATACATTTTAAAACTAAGTGTATACAGACTTCCAAGGCTAAATGAGCTGGTATATTTTGTTTTTAGATAAAAATATACTTGTACTGTTCTCCATAGAGCAGTCAGAGATCCTTATAGCACCCTATTGTTGCTTGAGCCAAGTCTGTCGTTCTCTTAGGGAGCTCCATTAGAAAGGGGCCCTCCCCATCGCGTGTATCACTGTGGCTTCCAGGACAAAGTCCAGTATGCAGCACAAATTCAGAGCCTGATTAATACTGTTATACAAAAGACTGTATCCTTGCAAGGGCCAAACCATACAATTTTAATATGGAAATTTTTTTTTGAAGTGTCATAAGAATGGCACAAAGAATAATCCAAGTAAGATGGCCATATGCCTCTGATTTCCTAAAACTTGCTCCATTCTCACAGCCACTGGGGGGAAATAAATGGTGTAATATGGTATACTGGATTGGAACTGACATCCATATTTGCACATAAAACAAATGATTAGAGTATTTGAAAGTTTCCATTTAATCCTAAAATTTGTGACTGTAATTCAGGTCCACGTTCATGGCTACACCACACAGAAGTGACTGCAAATAGATTGCTATTTTGAATGAATACAGAAATACTTTTTTTCAGAGGAGAAAGCCCAGCTCAGAAACAGGCAGATTCATAGCTCATGAATTTTATTCCATTGTGAGTGACAAGCAAGAGGGAGTATCAGGGAAACCCTAAAGAGCTATGAAATTTCACAGGGTGCACTTGGAGACAGTGCTAGGGGGAAAAAAAGAAACTTGCCTCAGTTATGTTTTCTTTCCCCTAGTCTTCATTCCATGTGTTCATTGTTTCTATTAAGTAGTTGAAAATACATGTGACTTCTTGAAACAATTTCTTTAATCAGCCTGAAAATACAGTATTACAGAATCTAAGGTAAAAAAATACTCAATGTAAGTTTTAAAGTTTGATTTCAACAAAAATCTAAGGTAAAAAAATACTCAATGTAAGTTTTAAAGCTTGATTTCAACAAAAATATAAAATATTACATGTATATGTAAAGTTTGCCTCCATAAGGGAAAGAATTATTTTTCTAATAAATAATTATAGGCTAAATACATAGAAAATTTTATACTCAGTATAACTGTACATTTTTTAGAAGCATGAGAAAAAAACAGTATGGCATAGTTCCAAAATTTCTTCATACAGTAAAATTACTTTCAAATTCCTCACTCCAACTTTACAGTATTTTAACTTAAAAAACTGTGCATTCTATTCTAACTTCCTGTTTCAAATTGCTCCCTCAACTTATAATTTACTACTCTAGAGACAGTGGTTGACTTTTTATGAGGTGATTATTTTCCAGTTGTTTCTTCTTTCAATTCCCTTTTCTGCTTTTCCCCTCTAAGTACCCACAAACACATGTACGTGTCTTTTCTCATTTACTTGATATGTGGTCCTTACAATGAGCCTGTCTTTCTGTGAAAATGAAATTTTATATCTTGTTAAAAATCCCAGAATGCTGGTCCCAAATGGGTATACGATTCTGAATACAAGATCCTAAATCTGAAAAACCAGAAGGAAAAATGACTTACTTCTAATATCCATAACAACTTATAATAATGCAACCTCATAGATTTACTAAGGCCATGATTTACAGTCGTGCACATTCCAATAAGTAAGGTTTTCATCTCTGAAAGTGTTCTACCCTACAACAAAACAGATTTGTAGTTCACTTAATTATAACTGTATATCTTTATACCACTAGTTATGCCTCACATTCACCTTAGGGAGACCCTGTTCCAGATACATTTTTGATTTTGACCTAAAGCCTGATTATTTTGTACTGAGTTTGATTTCACTGAGACTTTGGTCTTAAAGACCCATGCATGTTTTAAAAACATCATCTTCAGTGTTTCTATTCATAGCATTTATGAACTTTCAGACAAGATATTCCAATTAGTGACCACTTTCCCCAGTCTTGCTCCAGCCCCAGCCACCCACATGAAAAAGAACACATTGGTTAAGATGAATATAGGTAATTATATATATACATATATATACACACACACATATACATGTAATTATATAGGTAATTAATAGGTAATTATATCATGATACTTATATTTTATATATAATGTCTCTTAAATGAGACCTTAAATAGTAATGATCCATTCAGGAAGGGGAAGCTACAACCGAAGAAATTCACACTTGATTGTATATATCACTTTGGTAGTAATAAAGAAGATGAAATACAAGGTGATTAAGAGCTTTAAAGTTTTCAAGTCAACTGGCACAGGGTACTGGAACTTTTAACTTTTACTTAAATCGCCAAATAGTATTTTTCCAGCATAAAAAGCTGATACTTTGAAGCTGAGAAGGCATAAAGAGAAATATGAATGATTCATTTTTATGTACTGTTGAAGTTATACTGAATCATATGCTATATGAAAAATATTTTTATTACTAATAAATGCAACTCACTTCTGTCTCCTCCATAAGAAAACAGAAGTCTCAGGAAGAACTTCAGTTCCTTCTTTTGTAGACACTTGAACATCTACTTTCTTAGTGGAAAGAAAATCCCTCCTTGGATTTGAGGACAACTTTTACCTCACTCCTCTTGTCATAATCCCCTGGAGCTCTCACACTTTCATCAGTCCCCTCTGGGCCCTGTTCCTTCAGACCAGTCCCTAATTCAATTATCTTCTTTCTCCTATTTATTTGACCTCTCCAATGGCGACATATCCTTCAGCATACAGTATATTCATGACTCTAGGATATTTGGAACAAAAACAAAACCTCTGTCCATGAAACATTAGCCTCTCTCAGTTTTTCTTTCTTCATGACCAGTCTCTAAAGAAGAGTCCTGAGTCCGGTTTTATTATTGTCTTTATCTGTCTACCTTCTATAAATGCCTTTGTTTATTGTAGTCTATCTTTACCCCACAATAGCAGCTATTTTTCCCAAAAGCATCAGTGAAATCTTGAAAGCAAAATTCAAAGAACATTTTTGAACCACTGTTGCTTACTTATATTTTTTGTTCATTTTGTTTTTGTGGTAGTGGCCAATTGTGACCAATTTCTCAGTGTTGGGAATCTTTCTACTTTGATTTAGCTTTGTGACATCGACTTGGGATGAAGGAAGAAAGAAGGGAGACTCAGGAGACAAGTTGATCAAAGTAAAGTCATTTTGTTTTTTAAGCTGACCTTTAACCTAAATGTCAGCAGGTCGTAAACAAAATCACAAGATGTGGATGATGGAAGACAAGACTCCATTCCCTCTTGCATTAAAAGTAATAAAGGCTGGACATTCTTAAAATTTCTCCCCGTGGGTAATTCCACAATCCTAAGACAATGGGAAAACTAACTGCCCTGTATAAGTGATAAACCCAAAGTTAAAGAGTAAGCCCCTCCCTCCCTGCTGGGCGAGAAGCCTGCTTCTCCCTCTCTCACTCCTGCTGCTTGTGTTCCCTCTCTGGCTGTGTTTCTCTCTGTCAAATAAATCGAATCTTTAAAAAAAAAAAAAAAAAAGAGTAAGCCCCTCCCTCTATGGTTAGCTTTTTTTTTTTTTTTTTTTTTTTTTTTTTAAGATTCGATTTATTTGACAGAGAGAAACACAGCCAGAGAGGGAACACAAGCAGGGGGAGTGAGAGAGGGCGAAGAAGCAGGCTTCCCGCCTAGCCCGGTGGAAGTCGGACTCCATGCCGGGTGTCCAGGATCATGACCTGAGCCGAAACCAACTGAGCCACCCAGGCGCCCCATATGGTTAGCTAATTTTTAAAAACTTGTAAGGTGTGCCTAGGTGGCTCTGTTGGTTAAGCATCTGCCTTCTGCTCAGGTCATGATCTCAGGGTCCTGGGATTGAGCCCCAGGTGGGGCTCCTTGCTCAGAGGGGAGTCTGCTTCCTCCACTCCTCTGTGCTCTCTCTCTCTCAAATAAATAAATGAAATCTTTAAAAAAATACAATAAAAACCTTTGTTAGAGGCAAAGGGGAATCTCTTCCCATGTGGGAAGAGAGACCACTACTTTATCTATAAAGACAAAGCATTGTCCTTACTTCTATACTTAATAAATCTTTGTCTCTTTCTCCAAATGGCTGACACTGGAATTCTTCTTCTTTTTTTTTTTTTTTTAAGATTCTATTTATTTGACAGAGAGAAACACAGCCAGAGAGGGAACACAAGCAGGGGGAGTGAGAGAGGGAGAAGCAGGCTTCCTGCCGAGCAGGGAGCCTGATGTGGGATTCGATCCCTGGTCTCCAGGATCATGACCTGAGCTAAAGGCAGACACTTAACCAACTGAGTCACCCAGGCGCCCCTGACACTGGAATTCTTTCTCACAGAAAGGCAAGAGTCCTCTTGGTTCATGGCCTGTAGTCCTACTATAGCCTCATCCTATTCAATATCAGGGATGCTCTATAGCATAGTGTTTAATTTCATGAAACCTGTCAGAAATATATGAATTTACTGTCTTTATTTTGTTAGTATGCCCAATACTTTGGGCACATTACCTAATCTCTCTAAAGCCAGTTTTCTTTTCTTTGAAGTAGAGATGGTCATCGTATCCACCTCACAGGACTGGAGGATCAAATTTCTGAAAAAAATATTAAAGGATCTATTATGATGTCTGGTTCATGCTTGGCCCTCAGAAAGTGAAATATTATTAATATATTTTTTAAAGATTTTACTTATTTATTTTAGAGTGAGGGAGGAGGAGAAAGAGAGAGAACAAGCACCTGAACAGGGGGAGGGAGAGAGAGAATCCCAAGCAGAATTTGTGCTGAGCTCAGATCCTGACAGGGGTCAATCCCAGGACCCTGAGTTCATGACCTGAGCCTAAATAAAGAGTTGGATGCTTAACTGACTGAGCCAGCCACCCAGGTGCACCACCATTGTTAATATTTTAAACCATTAAGACACCCTTCCTTCTCCCTTCCTTATTCTTCCCTCTCCATATCCACTTCTCTATCTTTCTCTTTGTTTTCTCTTTCTCTTTTTTCTTCCCTTTATTCCCCTGTCTTCCCTCTTCTTACCTTCCACCTCTCCTTCTCATGCTTTCTTTAGGGCTCTCAGAGGCTTCAGTCATGACCATGGATGTTGCTACTGATAACCCCACCATGTTTATCCAGTCCACATCTTTACCAAGTGCTTCAAAACTGCATGTTGCATTTCATGATATGCATTTCCATTTGTGGATTTCCTAGGCACCTCAAAGACTGCATGCTCCAACTGGAGTACCCAAATTAGTATAACACTAATTTAGTGTCCAGACTAGAGTCTACCTAAGTTAGTGCACTAGCAGTTCAAAAACAATGCAAAAGTCACACAATACTTTGGCTTTTTTAGTTCCCTCTTAACTGTTGAACTATTGTTGTCAGACATTTTTCTATGATGTATATCCACAAGACACAATAATATTATGTTTTAAACAGTCAATATTTTTCCGATGTATCACATACTCACTCTAGTGCTCTTCATTTTTTCCTTCAGTTTCATCTATCCATCTGGGGTCATTTTCTTTCAGCCTGACAAACTTCCTGCATTATGTATATATACAACACATATATATTATATGTATATTATATATGGCTATCAATTACCTCAGCAAGTGACTAATTTTCTTATTTTTTCCTTGTCTCAAAATATTTTTATTGCACTCTTACCTTTAAAGGATATTTCACTGGATTAAAATCTAGTTTGGATTTTTTTTTTCTAATCTTTCAGAGTTTAGCACAGTTTCTATTAACTTCTATATTTGTATTGACAAGTCAGCCACCAGTTTTATTGTTACTGCTTTTATAATTTATTTAGTCTTTGGATTTCAGTAGCTGGTGGCTAGTTATGGTCTTCATTTCCTTTTTTTATCCTATACATGGTTAGCTGGTATTCTTGAATATCTGAGTTAAGCTCTTTGATCAGTTTTGGCAAATCCTTGGTCATTATCTGTTCAAATATGACTTTTGCACAATCTCCCTGTCATCTCTCTTGGATAGTCTAGTGACAAGTACGTTAAAAATTCATTGTGTCCTTATGTCTTCTGCACTTTATTTTGTTCTTTTCATGCTTTTTTCCTTCTATACTTCAGTTTACACATTTTTTATTGACATATTTTACAGTTCACTAATCATGTCTTCTTCTCTGTCCAATTTACTATTATCCTCATTGAATGGGCTTAAAGTTTCAGATATTGTGCTTGTCCAATTTTTAAATACCTACTGATATTTACTTTATTGATTCTGATTCCTTACAGAAATTTTTTATCTTTTCATTAAATTTTGCCATCTTTCCTTAATTGTTAATAGCATATTGGTATTTTAATGGTTTTCCTAGATAATTCCAGTACCTGGATTATTTAATCAAATGCTTTTATTGCTCACTTTTTGTCCTGATTGATGGTCACATTTTCCTGCCTCTTTGCATGACAAGCAATTTTTTATTGGATGTCAGACCTTGTGTATAAAACAATTGTAAAATCTTTAGCTCTCTAATTAATTTGCCAGAAGGGAGGGTTTCTCCATGAGAGGCTAATCACATCAATCCAGCCCAGGATGAGAACAGGATCACATCTGGGTTGCAGTGTTAGTGAAGACTCAGTTCACCTTTGGTTCGGCCGTTTTCCCTGCATGACTCTTATGAAGTGAACTTTTGACTGAAAACATGGTAGATTTTTGTCTTTTTAGCCTTGAAAGACTGGGAGTTTTAGCTTTTGTGCTTTGTCCCAGAGAGTTTCAAAATATATGTGTATATGTGATGGATTCTGCAATTCGCAGCCACAGCAAGATGGAAAGAGTTCAGCTTTCCCTTCAGGTCCAACCTCATCCTTGTCCATTTACCCAAATAAATTTGTTGTGGAAAACTAGCCACTTTCCTGTAGTTTCTCTAGTTTGCAACAATGCCCACCAAATATTCTTCTGATTTCTCCTTACTCCAATAAAGCCACTTTGTATTATCCTGCTCTGATCTTCAGATCACACCCCAAATCATGCCCCTAGAAAAGAAAATGGATGTTGATTATCTGTTGAGGAAAGGCTCATCCCTTTGGTATTTTAGCATATTCAGTTTTAATTCCTTTCACTGGCTTTATTAGCTATTACAGCGTGAACACTGACCTCCTGTTATTTACTAGATCCTGTTCAGATCTGAGCATTGATCTGAAGCCAGCTTGTTCTTTCCTAGGTTCTCATAATATGGTAATGCTCTATGCTTATCTTTGTCATAATACTTTTCTCATTTGATAATAACAACTCTGTGTGTATATATGGATGTGTGTACAGAGGATGAGAGACATTGGTTGTGTTTGCTGGTTGTGTTTATCTGTCTCTGCCTCTACACTGTAGGGTTTCTAGACTCACTTCCCCTGACATTGTATCTGTGAGATGTGGAAGGTGAAGAATACAGAGAGAATGCATCAATGGTTGGCAGTTACCTACCTGCTAGGACACAGAGTATTAAAAGTTTCAAGTCTTATGTTTCACACTTTCCTCTTTCAGTCTTCATGGTTCCAATACAAATCATTGTCAGTTGTTGCCTAAAATATTTTAAATAGCTTGTCATAAAGGATTCCAGGATTCATGCTGTCTCTCTCCCAATATATACTCTAGTGGTAAAGATTCAATTTTGACCCTGATAAAAGTTTCTCAGGTTTATCTTGTAACTGTAACTCTTCTACTCTGTGTCTTTTATAGGGTTCAGCAGACTGTTTTGGTCTTAGTAAGTACTTAGTGTTCTATGTAGAGTTATTGCTAAGGTTTCAGTGCTCTTAAATTTTCAAAAACTATGTCTACTAACCAATTGGATAGTATTTGTTACTTGGAGTACACTATTATGATGTCATTTATAATACTAAAGCTCAAACTACCATTTTTCCTCTTCAGAGAGAATGCCTTCTCTCATATCTTTAATGTATACCAAAAGTGGGAAAAACAATGGCAGAGTTTTATATTTTATTTAACCTTATATTACATAATGTTAAAAATGCAGATTTATCTTGGTTTAAAATCAAATACTATGAGCAACTTCCTAGTGTTAAGACCTAAATAAGGCTTTGTTTTTAGATTTTTTTTCATATTGTATGACACAAATCCTCATTAAGTTATTCATTATCACACTTTTCTTTCTCATTTGGAAATTCTCTATGATTCCCTTAACAATGTGCTAATGAAACTTCGCTTTTCTTTGCAGTTTATTTTAAGGCAAGACACTATTACAATTTCTTCTCAGAGTTTCTGGAACCTAATTAAAATTTAGTTCATCAATTCTGATTTTTATATATTAGATGTCTAAGACTCATAAAGAGGAATAAAGTTTCTTCTTAAAAACATAAGTGGAAACTTCTGCTATATTATATATATTTGCATCAGAAGCTTAAAATTTTCTCATGAATTGGAATTAATTGGTGGATTTCTTTTAGTTTCATATCCTTCATGTAGTCAAATTATACTTACTGAACTTTTTTCTACTAAAACTCTTTTGTTAATTTAAATAACTGAACTCCTCAGTGGTTATTTAGGAAAATAAAACTAATCAGAGGGGGTTAGTGAGTAATAATGTGACATTACAAATATATCCGAAGGCAGATTCTGGGGCGCCTGGGTGGCTCAGTTGGTTAATCCACTGCTTTTGGCTCAGGTCATGATCCTGGAGTCCTGGGATCGAGTCTCGCATTGGGCTCCCAGCTCCATGGGGAGTCTGCTTCTCCCTCTGACCTTCTCCCCTCTCATCCTCTTTCTCACTCACATTCTCTCTCTCAATAAATAAATAAAAATACTTTTTTAAAAAAGAAGTCAGGTTCCAGGAGTTTCTGTAAATCTTCCTACTTATAATCCCAACATTATCTGAAGTAAATAATTTATTAATAGCTTATAAAATATGATTTTAAATTTTAAATATGTAGAATATAAATGCTTGTTAAATGAAAAACACAAGCTAATAAAATGGGAAACAGCAAACTATTTTGAGTAGCAGAATAATACTGAGTTTATTTTTTATTGATGTGCAATATTTTTATTATTCAATTCCAACTGTTATCTAATATGCATTTTGATGTTTTTTGACCCATGGATTACTTAAAAATTTATTGCCTATTTTTATAGTTTTTATTTTTCTGGTAAAATTTGCCATCTTGTATTTTTTCCTTGAGCATATTAAGCATCATTATTTTAAAGTTTCTGTCTAATAACCGCCATGTCCTGGTCAGCTATAAATCTGTCTTTATTTGTATCTTTTTTACTATTGATCCTATTTTTGATATACCTAGTAACTTTTGATTAATGCCAGATTTGCACATAAAAGTTTGTGGAGTCTGGATAAAAATGTTCTTTCTCTAGAGAAAACTCATTCTATCCTAATGCAGTCATAAAGTAGGGCAGATTACCTCAACCAGATCAGTGACTGAGCTGTCTTGAGGTGAGATTTCAGTCTTTGTAAATACAAGGCTATTTTTGGTCCACACTCACTCCTACATTTCCACAGATCCTAATAAAGCAAAGTCTTTTCTAGGTCTCCTTGTCTTGCCAAACCTGAAATCCTGCCAGTCCTCAGAATTTGAGACAGCTAAAACTCTTCTCTTTGTCACAGTTCTTCTCCATTGAGCTCCTAACTCATTTTTCTCAACAGCTTTCAAATTTATTAATTGCTATACAGCAAAACTGCCAAGCACTGGGCTAAATTTTGTGCCTCTGTTCTCTCAGGAATCTTGGCTCTTCAATACTAGCTGCCTTTCTAGCCCCACTTTCCATTTTTTTCTTGGGCTCCTTGAGGTTGCTGAAAGCTGTCTTGCTTCTGTCTTCTTAGTAGCTATCTGCTGCCTGGCTTCTAAGTCTTTATGCACTAAGAATGAGCAAGTGTTTTCAAAGAGAAAAGCAGTCAGGAGAATGTGGGGCTCATTTCAGTTAGCTTCTTTGTCTTGGGATATTGTGCCACGAAATCTTTGGTGCCTCAGCAGCTCTTTATTAAATTATTTGCCTTTTCTAGTTGTTTTCTGTGGAAGTTTTGATATGCTATAAGCCATTTCATCATGGCAGGAAACAGAAATCTGCGTGTTTCATTTAAAAGAAATACCATATTTGATATATTTTTCAGGAACAAGCTTTCTCCATTTAATATATTTAGGAATCTTTTTATGACTAAATCTGGATGGATATACTACTAGATAAGTAACTTCCTATTCTGATTTAATTATGGAATAGTCTAATTATAATATAATGAAAGTAGTCATTTGCTTCTTGTTAAAGGCTTAGGTTATTTCCAGTGTGTATGTGTGTGTGTGTGTGTGTGTGTGTGTGTATACAATTATAAATGATGCTTTGTGAACCATGAATATTGTGTAGATAAGATAACTAGAGATGACATTGCTAGGTTAGGTATACATATCTGAAATTTTTGTTGGATACAACCAAATTATTTTCTATAAATGGTTTAGTATTTTACTAGTTTTGCTGCATCTAATCAATACTAAATATCAATACATTTAGCTTTCCAAACATAGTAAGAAAAGTGTGGAATCTTTTCTTATTTTTTTGTTTAGCCTTTCCCTAAATACCATGAAGTTGAATATGTTATTTACATGTTTGTTAGTCATTTATGTTTCTTCTTTCAAGAATACCCCTATAATACCACACTAATAAAACAAAGGGTAAGAATCATGTAATCATTTCAATAGATGCAGAAAAAGACTTTGACAAGGTACAACATCCATTCGTGATAAAAACCCTCAATAAAGTAAGTTTAGAAGGAGCATACCTGAACATAATGTAGGCCGTATATGAAAAACCCCAGGTAATATCATCTTCAATGGGGAAAATAGAGAACTTTTCTAATTAGGAGCAAGACAAGGGATTTTGACTCTCACCGCTGTTATTTAACATAGTACTGGAAGCCCTAGCCTTGGCAATCAGACAACAAAGAGAAATAAAAGGCATCCAAATCAACAAGGAAGAAGTCAGACGTTCACTATTTGTAGATGACATGATACTCTATGCAGAGAATCCAAAAGATTCCACCAAAAAATTGCTAGAAATGATACATGAATTCAGTGAAGTCTCAGGTTACAAAAATCAATGTACAAGAAAATCTGTTGCATTTCTATCACCAATAATGAAGCAAGAGAAGCAGAAATCAAGGAACTGATCCCAAATACAGTTGCACCAAAAATCATAGGCTGCCTAGGAATAAACCTAACCAAAGAGGCAATAGATCTGTACTCAGAAAACTATAGAACACTTATGAAAGAAATTGAGGAGGACACAAAGAGATGGAAGAACTTTTTCCATGCTCATGAATTGAAAGAATAAATGTTGTTAAAATGTTTTACTACCCAAAGCAATCTACACATTTAATGCAATCCCTATTAAAATACCATCAACATTTTTCACAGAGCTAGAACACACAATCCTAAAATTTGTATGGAACCATAAAATTTGTATGGAACTGAAGAGCTAAAGAAATCTTAAAGAAAAGCAAAGCTGGAGGTGTCACAATTCCAGATTTCAATTTATATTACAAAGCTGTAGAAATTAAAACAGGATGGTACTAATACAAAAACAGACACATGGATCAATAGAATGGAATAGAAAACCAGGAAATGCACCCACAGCTACATGATCAACTATCTTTGACAAAGCAGGAAAGAATATCCAATGGAAAAGAAGATAGTCTCTTCAACAAATGGTGTTGGGAAAACTGGACAGCAACATGCAAAAGAATGAAACTGGACCACTTTCTTATACCATATACAAAATTAAATTCAAAATGGATGAAAAATCTAAATGTGAGACAGGGAACCATAATATTCTAGAGGAGAACACAGGCAGCAACCTCTTTGAAAACACTGGCCATAGCAACTTCTTACTGGACATGTCTCCAGAGGCAAGGGAAACAAAGGCAAAAATAAACTATTGGGATTTCATCAAGATAGAAATCTGCACAGTGAAAGAAACAATCAACAAAACTAAAAGACAGCCTAAAGAATGGGAGAAGTTATTTGCAAATGACATATGTGATAAAGAGCTAGTATCTAACATATATGAAGAACTTATAAAACTCAACATCCCCAAAACAAATACTCCAATTTAAAAAAAAAAATGGGCAGAACACATAAACAGACATTCAAGGAAGACATCCAGATGGCTAATGGACACATGAAAATATGCTCAACATCACTCATCATGAGGGAAATAAAAATCAAAACAACAATGTGATATCATCCTCACACCTGTCAGAATAGCTAAAATCAACAACACAGGAAACAACAGGTCTTGGCAACGATACAGAGAAAGGGGAACCCTCTTGCTCTGTTGGTAGGAATGCAAACTGGCACAGCCACTTTGGAAAACTGCATGGAAGTTCCTCAAAAAGTTAAGAATAGAACTATCCTAGGAGCCAGCAGTTCACTATGAGGTATTTATCCAAAGGTACAAAAAAATACTGATTTAAAAGGATGCATGCACCTTGATATTTATAGTAGCATTATCAACAATAGCCAAATTATGGAAAGAGCCCAAACATCCATTGCCTAATGAATGGATAAAGAAGCTGTTGTATGTATGGAATAATATTACTCAGCCATCAAAAAGAATGAAATCTTGGGGCACCTGGCACAGACAGTTGGTTAAGTGTATGCCTTCAGCTCAGGTCATGATCTTGGGTTCCTGGGATTAACCCCCAAGTTGGGTACCCTGCATAGTGGAGAGTCTGCTTCTATCTCTCCCTCTGACTCGCCCCCATGCTTGTGCTCTTGCTCACACACACACACACACACACACACACACACACTCAAATAAATAAATAAATAAATAATCTTAAAAAAAAAGAATGAAATATTTCCATTTGTAATGATGTAGATGGAGCTAGAGACTATTATGTTAAGTGAAATAACTCAGTCAAAGAAAGACAAATACCTGAAGATTTTATTTATATGGAGAATTTAAGAAACAAAGAACATAGAGAAGAAAAAGAGAGGGAAACCATAAAATAAACCCTTAACTATAGAGAACAAACTGAGAGTTGGTGGATGGGAGATAGGTGGGGCTATGGGTTAAATGGGAGATGGATATTAAGGAGGGCACTGGGTATTGTATGTTCATGGTGAATCACTGAATTATATACCTGAAACTAATATTACACTCTATGCTAACTGGAATTTAAGTAAAAATTTTAAACTATAAAAAAATGCCCTTTATATACATTTCCCAATTTCCCAAAGACTCTTTTGTGAAGTGGATTTATAGGCATTATTTGTCATATTTTAGATATTACTCACTTTTTTGTTATGCATTGACACATACTTTCTTCTTCCTTGTTCTTAATTTTTTCTTCTTGTGTCTCATACTGTGTCATGGTCACATCACCTATTTTGCTTGTTAATTTATCAATTTCTTTTAGTACAGTTAAACATTATGGCATATATGGTTGCCCCCTTTTATGTACAAATTATCTGGATTTTTATGTGTATGTCCTAGTGTATTATTAACTTCAATGAATTTTCAGAGGTTATTTATAGATAATGTATTTTTTTCTGTTGATGAAAAATCGTCTTTCTTCTTTTTATCTCCATCTCTACTTCTCACTCTGCCCCTGCTTCTAACTCTTTTCTGGATAATCTATCTCCCTTCTCCTCCCCCAACCTCAAAGTTCTTCTGTGAGCGTATGTGTATGTTAACAATGTAAAGACCTCATCAATTAGATTAAGTTAATTTATTGTGATAACCCATTAAATATACTCAAAATTTCTTTTCACTGTCTCTTAATGTAGAAAGACTTTATATGCTCATTAACTTTCATAACTGATATCAATTTCTTTCCAAATGTGTTTTATTTTTTACCCAACTTGGGGAGTTAATGTGATCTCAACTATGATGGTAGACTTTTACATTTCTTGTAATGTTGCGTTTCTAACGTTCTTTTCCCTGCTGGATATATTTTGAAATACTATTGTTAGGTTGATCTAATTTAATATGTTTTATATTTGTTGATTCAATATTTTATAAATGGAAGTATAATTTTTTCATTTAATGCCTGCTGCCTTAAAATGTGTCTGTTAATATTATATTGTACTTCTTTGTATTATCTTACCTCCTTATTCTTATTTTTTGTGGTTTATTTTTAAGGGTGCCTCATGCAAACAGTCTTTATCTGAATTATTTTTTAACATAATATAAAACATGTATATTAAGAAAGAAAAGCTATGTTAACAAATAACTTCCATATTTCATTGGCTTAAAAAACCACAGTTTATATCTGGTACATTTTAGATGTCCATAACAGGTTAGCAGGGGGCCTCTTCTCATTGTAAATATAGGGGAACCAAACTAAACAGACCCACCACCTCATTGCCAGTCACTCTGCCAGAGGGAAAATAATGCTCTGGAGGGTCTTACATCGTCCATTAAATGCTCAGTAAACATCCCTTCTGCTAAAAAACCCATTGGCAAGAACTAATGATGTGACTCCGTTAATCCAAAGTGAGAATCAAGGGGACAGGTAATGAAATCTTACTATGTGTTTGAGAAGGAGAGAACCGGAAGTATTAGGTTAGCTACATAGATAGGTGTTTCCCAGAGAGGGTCTCTGCTTTGTTTCAAAAACTTGGTTCCTAAATGGCTCAGTCAGTTAATATCAGACTCTTGATTTTAGTTCAGGTCATGATCTCAATGTTGTGTGATCTGTTCAGCAAGCTCAGAGTCTGCTTGAGAGTCTCTCTCTTCCTATCCCACTGCCCTTCCCCCCATGCTCTCTCTCTCAAATAAATAAATTAATTAATAAACAAATAAGAAAAACTTAGCTCATTCACAGTGGTGGTGATTCAAATTTTTGACACTGTTCCTGTAGCCTTATTTTATGCTTACTATTGAGTATATTTTTTATAATTTATTTTTACCTTTCTACCTCCAGTTTGATTAAGTTGGGGTTGTTATTAACAGTGATGCTAATCACTACAGGCAAAAGTAGGTTGAAAATTCTAGATTTTCCTACTCACAAGTGTGTTTTTTTTCTATAGATTTTATTTATTTATTTGACGGAGAGAAACACAGCTAGAGAGGGAACAAAAGCAGGGGGAGTGAGAGAGGGAGAAGCAGGCTTTGTTATAGGGCATGCTCAGTGAATCACCACTGACACCATTAAGGGTTAAACAATGAGAGGTTTATTGTAGTATACAATATACTGGCCAGTGCCCACTCATTAGAGAGTCTGGTCTCTGTGAGGGCCCTAGGGTCGGTCCGGGTTTTTAAAGAAATGAAACATGTCCAGATGTGCATATCTCCAAAGAAACAAAACATGCCCTGGTGGGTATGTCCCCAAAGGAACAGAACATATCCAGGTGGACATGTCTCCACTCAATAGCAAAGCGACAGCAGTAAGCTTATTCTTTTATAGAAGCGGGAGTAGCTGGTTATGCAAGATAGTACAGTAGGGTGATTTATTGATTTATTATAGCTTTGTAATAGGCCAGGGCCAGTTGGATACTTTCCAGCTCCGAGTTCTGGGAAATATTTATATTGTTGGGCTCACCTAGGGTCAGATGTCCTAGTTAGCCTCACAAATGCCATTTGGGTATCTGGTGACCATTTTACAGCTTCCTGCCAAGCAGGGAGCCTGATTTGAAGCTTCATCCCAGGACTCTGGGAGCATGACCTGAGCCTAAGGCAGATGCTTAATGACTGAGCCACCCAGGTGCCCCTCACAAATGTATTTTTTTTTTATTTTTTATAATTTTTTTGAAATATTTTATTTATTTGACAGAGATATCAGAAGTAGGCAGAGAGGCAGGCAGAGAAAGAGGGGGAAGCAGGCTCCCTGCCAAGCAGAGAGCCCAATATGGGGCTCGATCCCAGGACCCTGAGAGCATGACCTGAGCTGAAGGCAGAGGCTTAACCCTCTGAGCCACTCATGTGCCTTCACATGTGTATTTTATATAGTAATTTGCAAGCCAAGTTTTTGTTATCACAATTTCTTATTAATAAGCAGTTTATACTGTAGTATAAATTAGAATTTCCCCTTTTTTGAATTTAATGTTATACTTACTAGGCCTAAAGATCATATGTAGGAGAAGCAGTTGGCTAAATGTGCTTTAAATTTATATTTATCCAAAATAAATATACAGTATAAGAGGAAATAAGTTGTTCAGAGCTATAATTTTAATTTTATATGTAAAAATTATAATTGGTTTAGAAATCCTAGTATTTAACCAATATTTTAACTTATCTACTATTAGTTCAACTAAACTAAAGGAAGAAGTGGATTACCTAGAGAAGCCTAAGTTAGTAACACCAGAGTTTTTAAAATGTGGCACTACCTTAGTAAATTTAGCATCACCTAGGGCCTGAGTCTCACCTACTTTGTTTCAGAAATTTTATTCAAGAATAGATTCATGTTAACCAAGCTCAGGAGACCTGTATATAAAATTCAAATACCAGGTTACAGTAAGACCTATAATTGCTAAAGATACCAAATAAGAAAAGCTACATGGGAAGCCTAATTATAATCAAGGTGCCAGTCTATAAATTTATAATAAGAAATGCCACTATCTAGGAGACCAGATAACTTCAGTCTCTTATTTAGCTTAGCACATTTTCTCCTTAGGTGCCATGGGAAAAACTACATTATAAAAATCAAAAGATGGTTGGGTGAGCATATAATCAGAAAAAGTCAAGTTAGTTATGTGATTTGAAGTCTGATGGCCTCAAATTAAGATGTTTCTTGAGGACCATGAGAGTGTCTTATTCATTTTTGTAGTCTGATTGTGTGGAACATGCTAGAGATTTTTAAAAGTCTATTGAATGAAAGAACACTCTATACAGAAGAACCTAGATATTTCAGATGCTAAAAAATATTTTATTTGTTGTATTAAACATATTGCCTTAAAAGCATATTACTGCTAACAATGATAGTAAGGGAAAAATGTGTAAAAATAGTAGCTAATCAACTTTCCATAAAACTTCTTCAAAATGAACATAAATATTTGAGGTAGGACTGCCGATTGCATGACATTAGGGGTACCATTTAGTTAGAATACAGTGTGCCCCCTGGAACTTTATGATTCAGTAGAACCAACTTGTAGTCAGGTTATTTTTACATTTAGAGGTGAGGAATAAGAAAGATAAAGAGGATTATTCAAAATTTGTACAACTATTATAGACTAGGGGCTGAAATTACATATTCACAATGGATAACTGATTATTAGAACAGTATCAATGCACAGTTTTAATGCACAGTTATTAAAATAATATCATCAAGAACACAGAATCTTTGCATTTTCTATCATATAACCAATAAAATCTGGCTTTCTCAGCCTATATCCCTTTGTACCTGTATCTCTCTTTGTTTTTGTTTTTGTTTTTGTTTTTGTTTTGTTTGTTTTGTTTTGTTTTGGTTGCTGTTGTTGTAATTGCTCTTTCTTTTCAACTATAATTTCAATAACCATTATCCCCAGAAACCATCTTCCATTGAGGGCTTTCAGATTCTATTTTCATCTTCTGGATTGGACAGATTAAGTGTCTTTAAGATAACATATTTGCTGATGCTGTTCCTTGTAGGGGTGATAGTGAACAAAAAGTAATCGTTTTAAAAACAGGAAGAATGCTGCTTAAGGAAAGGTCAGTCACTTAAAATCCCGAGGATCTTCCAGAGTTTGATAAGCCAAAAGAAAAAAGAAGAAAATTTTAGGACCTTTGCATGTCTTTGGGCCCATCCTGAGTAAATGCTTTGACATCTGTTTGAATTGGTATTTGAGTATGCTCTTATTTTATTAGCTATTGTAGTCTGAAGATCCAACTCAAATTACCTAAATGAAAGAAATACTTATGTCATATGTCACCATTTGTGACTGACCTTTTGTGCTTGGGCTTCAGACTTCTATTTTTTAGCTCTGTTCAAAAAGAAAAGCCCAGGGGAGCCTGGGTGGCTCAGTCAGTTGAACTTCAGACTCTTGAGTTCCCCTCTTTTCCCCTCAGGTCATGATCTCGGAGTATGAGATCCCACCCATTCAGCAGAAAGTCTGGGTTTCTCCCCCTCTGCCCCTCCCTGAATCAATCAATCTCTCTCTCTCTCTCTCTCTCTCTCTGTTTTTCTTTTGGTATTCAACTACAGCTGGTCCCCAACTTGGGATGATTAGACAGGATTTTTGACTTCTTGGTGGTGCAAAATTCCTACCCTTTCAGTAGAAACCGTACTGCTTATTTTGAATACCTTTTTCTAGGCTAGTCATATGAGGTGGGATACTTCCTCCGGAAGTTCAGCAGTGGCAGCCCGCGTAGCTCCCAGTCAGCCTCCTAATCCTGGGGGTCAGCAACTGATACACTCACAACCATTTTGTACCCATACAACGGTTATGTTTTTCACTTTCAATACAGTAATCAGTATATTACATGAGGTAGTCAACACTTTATTATAAAACAGGGTTTGTGTTACATGATTTTGCCCAACTCCAGGTTAACCTAAGTGTTCTGAGCAGGTTTTGGTAGGCAAGGCTCAGCTATGATGTTTTTGGTAGGTTAAGTGTATTAAATACATTTTTAACTTACAACATTTTCAGCTTATGATGGTTTGTAGAGATATAATAATCCTATCGTAAATGGAGGGAGATATGTATTAGTAAAGCAAAAGTATTTTTCTTCAAGTAAAATCTCAAACACATTTTTTTTCTTTCTGTGCATTTTAACAGTCCCCTAGGAAATTTCATATAAACACTTTCATTTCTAATCTGGTATATTGTATATGATTTTGACTGTTTTCTTATTTTTCAGATGGAGGTATAGATTGATAAAAATAACATCCAGACTCTTAAGTTCCTAGAGAATAGAATGCTCAACAACAAAAAAACCCAACTGTTTTTTTCTACTGAATATAATAATTGGTTATATTGAACATAGCTTAGAATTTAAAAACTATAAGAGATATTATTTGCTCACATTCTCATGGGTGCCTTTTAAATTTTTCTCATTATTTTTCAATGATGTTCATTTCCTCCCACATTCTTTCCCCTCCCCAAGTTCTAGAAACCTTATTTAAATGCCGAAGTGTGAGTTTGATATCAAAACCAGAATCCCTTGAGTATAAACTATAGATGGGTTTTAGTTATATTTAATAAGAATCTTAAGAAGTTAATATTCTTTTCCTATATAATCCAAATTCTAGGATACATTTAAAGGAAGTAACCAGAAGATAGGGGAAAAGTGCACAGAAACATTCCTCATATGATTTTGTATAATTGTGAATATTTTTAAAAATATGTAAATTGTCAACTAATTCAAGTTAATTGCACACACTGTGATCTGTGTATGGTGGATTAGTTTATTAAAAGTTTGTTTATTGGGATGCGTGGATGGTTAAGTCAGTTAAGTGTCTACCTTCCACTCAGGTCATGATTCCAGGTCCTCCAATCCATTCCTACATCCAGCTCCTTGCTCAGCTGGGAGCCTGCCTCCTCCTCTGCCTGCCCTTTCCCCTGCTCTCTCTCTAACCAATAAATAAAGTCTTTTTTTTTTTTTTTCTTAAAAAAAGGTTGTTTACTGGATACTTAAACGTAGGGAGATATTTGTGTTGCAATATAAAGTACAGAAAACAGAATTATAAATTTCATTTTAATTTTTAAAACCATCATACTAAAAGCTTATAAAAATAACCAGGAATATTGGCAACAATTATGATTAGGTAGGTGGTACACTTTGAAATATGCTTTCTATTTTCTTGCTGTTCTATTTGTTTTAGAATGAGTATTTTTTTAAGTGTTATTGAAAAATAATGGAGTCTCCTTATTGGAAACAAATTTAAATCATGAATGTAATTACATGAAGTAGTCAACACTTTATTATAAAACAGGATTTGTGTTACATGATTTTACCCAACTCTAGGTTAACCAAGTGTTTTCAGCAGGTTTTGGTAGGCAAGGCTCAGCTATGATGTTTTTGGTAGGTTAAGTGTATTATAGCTCCTGTTCATAGCATCTGATTATTTCTGTGGTAAAAAAAAAAAAAAAAAACAACCAAAAAACCAAAAAAAAACTTCCACTGTGGCTGATTTTTATCAACTACTTGGTGGAAATTGCAAAACTTTAACAGTTGTTCTGTGAGCTGATATAAGCAGTCTAACATTCAGGAATCTGATTAATTATCCTGAAAACTAGGTATATAAAATGAAAGAAGAGGCGAGGCAATGAGCGAGGTGGGGGGAGTATGGGAGTTGCTGAAGGGAGCAACTGTCCTTCCTCAACTCCACTGGCTGGCTCCATAGCAATTTTCCAAGTAATGACAAAAACTTGAAACTGTTTGGGAAATACAAGAATTCAGATGACCATAGGGACAATTATGAAGATGGATCCAGTTACTGGAATGGTTAGGAATATGATCGATCTCAAAGAGTATATAGAGGAGAGTTGCTGAAACCCCTTGATCATAAGAATGGATCTGGATGTGCCATACTTTGCAAATGTTGTAAGCACGTCAGAAACTGTAGCTGTGTGTAACTGGGAAAATCTCCAGAAATTTCTTCCTCTGGGAATTCTCTATAAAGTAAAATTGTACATGAAACTGACAATAATATTGTAGTCTATAAAGGAGAACAGCTTTTAGGAGTTAATACTATGGAAAGATTAATTTCTTTCCATATTTGAAAAAGGTTTTTATCCCACTGGACTATTAAGAAGTCATCACACAATTGTTTTACCTCCATGTTGTGTTCTGGAGGGCCTGATATATTGAAATCATTGTGTGTTAAGACCTGCTGTGAATTCCAATCTGTTTTAAAACCAGACTTGTAAAACACCATATCATTTAGATAATCTTTTATCTGTAGATTAAAAATCACTTCATTTTCAGTTAAAAAATAAATAAAAGTAAAATGAAAGAAGCAAATATTTATAATATTTTGTAATTAAATTATCCCCTGGGTAGCCAAATAGCTAATAAAGTCATCTCCTTATAAATAACTATTTCAGCTATAAAAGAATATTCAGTGATAGAATTAACAACAGAATTTTTCTTTTCTTAAATTTAATTTTATTTAAATTCAATTAACATATAGCATATAATTAGTTTCAGAAGTAGAGTTCAGTGATTTATCAGTTGCATAAAGTACCCAGTGCTCACACAACTTTTCTTCCCTCAGTGAATTCTTGAATCTAGACCTTAAGTATCAGTGGCGGCCGGCAGGGGTGCAGTTCACACGAGTGAGTAACATACACATGATCCTGCTATTAATTGTGTGGTGGGGGAGAAAACAGCCTTAAAAAAACGTTTTTAATTGTGCTTCAATTTAATCTGCATGTAGTGATTCCCTCCATAAATTATACATTTTATCATTCCTCCCTCCTAATTCTATTGCTAGTGCTATTTTTCTTTGTCAAGGTTTACATTATAGATGGTCCTGCAACCCTAACTTTCCTAGATGGTTTTTCTTAGTTCCTTAAAAGAATTCAATATTTACCATCATCATTTTATTAACCATGTTTGCATCTTTAAAAAACTTTTTTTGAATTCTCAATTTTTGAATCATTTTTTGGTTGTCTGGATTTGAATCCTGTGTAGTTAATTTTTTAACCATTCATGAACTCATGGGGACTCACATTTTGTCTCATGTATCTGAATGTTTGACATTTGCCTTTAGATCCAGCGGTAACATTCTGATCTCCACTCATCCAATCTTTTCTGATCAGAAATTTGAAGATACCGTTTCTCTGTATTCTGGGTATTAAATGTTGCTTGATGAAATTTGAGGCAAACTTGAATTTTTTTTCTTCTTAAAGTTGACTTGCATTTTCTGCCTCTATGCCTAAGTAATCATCATGGACACAGAATAGTTTAATCAGAAATTTGTCATTTGCTAATTTCTGTTAAAGTTCTTTCTGTTGTACAGTGTACTATCTTTAGATTCCTTTCTTTTTTCATGTCAGAGAATATGGTTGTATTATATTTCTTAATTTTTTATTCTATTTACCAGATTTCCAATAAGTAATTTTTGTATATTTGATCATCTCAGTGCTTACTTGCCATCATTGCTCAATTAGAATTTTTAATATGTTTCTATTTTCTTTTAATTTTTTATAATTGCCTCAAATATTTTCTTTAAAAAAAAGATTTTATTTATTTACTGAAGATAGAGATCATGGGCCAGGAGGAGAGGTAGAAGGACAGGGAGAAGCAGACTCCCCACTGAGCAAGAAGCCTCATACAGGGCTCAATTCCAGGACCCTGAGATCATGACCTGAGCCCCAAACAGATGCTTAACCCACTGAATCACCCAGGCACCACTCAAATATTTTCTTTATGTCACTTATTTGATTTTTTATCATGTTTATTCTGATTCTTGCTGTTTCTAATCTGTATGTTCAATTTGAATATTTTGCCTCTCAATTTTCTTATTTGTGAAATCTTATGTTACAACTTGTTTTGTTGTCTTTCATGTTATCTGTGTGGTCCATTTCAGCTCCTAGTTTCTCTAAATTCTTTTACATCTCAAAATGTTCTTGAGAACAGGCTTTTAGTCCTTGGATTATGTTTCATGTAAATTCTTTGTGCTATTTTGCATGTGATGTTTCATTTTTTTGTTTGTTTTGTCTTTTGATTCTCTCCCACCTTCCATCTTTTATCTCTTTTCTTTTTTCCCCATTATGGTATGGTTGAATAGTTTACATGTGCTATTCACCTTCAAATTTAAAAAAAAAAAAACTTAAAATGGGCAGCTTTTTTCAGATCTTACATTTACTCTGATTTATGTGACTGAATTATCCTTGATACATTTTCTACTTTCTAAAGACTATTTTCTCTGTTTTCTCAGTTTCTAAAGACTATTTTCTCTTTCTCTGAAAGATCTACACACCTTTTCCCCTTGCACATTTGGTAGTGTTCATAAGTGTTTCTTGTGCTTAAGGCCTCCTCCCTCATTGTGTGCTGGACCATGTTCCCTCTCACTCAGAGACATCTCTTCAGCAGTTCTCCTTCTCCCCTTTATTATCAATGATTTTTTTTTTCTAGATCACCCCAGCAGCAAACTTATATATCACATTTAAAAAAAAAGTATTTCTTTAACCCCTCATCCCCTCTAGCCATTGTTAGGCTCCATTTACTGCAAACTTTCTTGTAGTATCTATACTTATTTCACCCAACTTTTATACTCTTACTTTCCTTTGAACCTAATAGACTTTCACTCTCTACATTTGCACAGAAACCACTCGTCTCATGGCCAATAGTAACTGCCATGTGCTTAAGTCCAATGGTGAATTCTTAGTCCTCAGTTTACCTATTAACAACATTTACCATAGCACTTGACACCCTTCCTTGAAACCTCTGTGTATGACATCCAGGACACCATCCTACTTTATTCACCATATATGTTTAATTTCCTTTTCTGGTTCCTTCTGATTTTCCTTACTGGAGTTCTCTTAGGCCCTATTTTTCAATTTTCTCTTTATTTCACAACCTTGGCATTAGCTTTAAATACTCTATGTCAACAAAGTCCTGTGTTTTACCTCCAGTTAGGATGTCTCTCTCTCTCTCCCTCTCTCTCTTTTGGGAAGATATCTACTTTCTATTACTTTTATGGATAGAACAACATGTACACTTAGCTCAGTTTGGTGGCCAGTTCTTGAAAGTTTGCCTTTTCCAATTTGACAATGTGAGCCACCGACATTGGACCCAGGATGTTGCCTCCACAGTAATAGCTGATCTCATCGTATCTGTCATTGTAGTTGGTCCTGATAGCTTTCACCAACTTAGCCAGAGCTCCTTGCTTTCCAGGTTAACTGTGTGAAGATGACAGTGGTGCAGGTCTTCCTATGGACCAGATCTCGCAACCTGGCCTTCCCCTTGGTAATGCATGAGGGAAACCCCATCTTACAAAACAGGATGGGGGGCAGGAAGACAGCTCAATGGGACTCACAGCATATGCAGTCAGTGCCAGCTGAGCCTTCTTGTTTTCCACCCACGTGATGACAGTATTAACCCCAACCTGAAAGACAAGTGGCCTCTTGATGGGGAGATTCCCTTTGCCTGCAGCTTTCTTCCCAGCCCAGCCTACCAGTCTCTGCTTCTTCTCTTGCTGTCTCTCTCTGGTCTGTATCTGTGGGCCAACTTAAGCAGCTGAGCAGCTGTTTGGTGGTCCAAGGCCTGAGTGAACTTGTTAATCCCAGGAGGCACTAAATAGCAGCTGGATGTAGGGGGCTGTTTGGCAAAGTAAGTGAGGTCCCTTTTGGGATTGATATCCTGTCTGACGCCAAAATTCTTGGACCTTTTCTCATTAAACTCCAAACATCAAATCTCCATTTAGATGTCTAATGGGCATTTCAAAATTTCCATATCTAAACCCCTTCCGGTTTGACTCCTCTCTTTCACATCTTCATATACTCAGTCAGAAAATTCTATTTTCTAACTATAGCTCTATTTTCTAACTATATCTAAATTTCAACCTCTTTTCATAATCTTTGCTGCTACCACTATCATCCTCTTTTACCTGAATTATTGTTGTAAGCTCCTAACGGGTCTCCTTGCTTCTACACTTGCTCTTCCTAATGTCTATTCTCAGGCATGGCCAGGATGTGCCATAATTGGCAAATAATAATTTAATAATTATAAATTAGATTAAGTCTATCCTCTGTTCACAACACCCAATGGCTTCTCTTCTCATTCCATGCAGAAGCCAGAATACTTATCATGGCGTAAGGCCTTATGCCATTTAACTGCCTCCACCGCTAACCCAATTACTCTTTTTTTTTTAAAGATTTTTATTTATTTATTTGAGAGAGAGTGAGAGTGAGAGAGAAAGTCAGAGAGAGAGGGAGAGAACATGAGTGGGTGAGGGGTAGCGGGAGAAGCAGACTCCCTGATGAGCACAGTTCCTAATTTGGGGCTTTACCAGCTGAGTCACCCAGGCGCCCCACCCAGTTACTCTTTTATCTCACCGTTTAACCTCCACCTAGCTCACTCCATGGAAATAACACTGTTCGGCTGGGTTGTTTCCCACTCTTGCCTTTGCACCTGCTGTGTGTGCTGCGGGAAATCTCACCTTCATCTGTGCACATGGTTCATTCCCTAACTTTCTTCCAGTCTTTGCTCATTTGTTATCTTCTCTTTCTTCTCTCCTTTAATTTTTACACCCCATTTATTATATTCTAATAAGCTGCAAACTTGTTTGGGTTTTGTTTTAAAAAGTTGTTTCTAGGGGTGCCTGGGTGACTCAGTCAATTACGCTTCCAACTCTTGGTTTCAGTTTAGGTCATGATCTCAGGGTCCTGCTCAGCATGGGGTCTGTTTGTCCTTCTCCCTCTGTTCCTCTCCTGCTTGCTCTCCTGCTCTCTCTCATAAATAAAAATAAAATCTTTAAAAATATAAAATAAAAAGTTGTTTCTGTTATAAACTCTGTCAAACTAGATATTTTTGTCTGCTTTGTTTACTACCATTTCTTCACTACCTGGAACAGTGCCATATACATCATAGATTCTCAATAAGGAATAGTTAAATGAATGAATAAAAGAATGAACTATAGAAGAGCTGGGCCTCAGCTGTAGCTTTTTGTAATCTGAACTGGATTTTTTTTCCTTATTTTTTTTTTTAAATTCCATGTCAGTGTCCACTCACCTGAGCAAAAACCGTCACTCCCATAGCTTTTAGATATTTTACTTAACTCACTATACTATCCTAGAATATGGAAAATCCTGGTGATATTTTCTTACTCTGCTGATGTTTCCCTGCCTCATATATTTTTACTTTCTTGGATTCATTCTCATTTTTCCGGGGCTGATGAATCATTCCAGGTAGCTTGGCTCAAAATTAGAAAGTGCTGATGAGAATTTCCAGAATTTTCTTGTCTCATTATTTCCTAAGTATTGCTTTTTGGGGGCAGCTGGGGCAAGAATGATACTTTTTTTTTAAACTAAGATCATCTGTGTTTTTTTATTGGCTACTACTTTTTTAGGTTGGTTATTTCATTGTATCCCTTTCATAGTTTGGTTTCTGCTGGTGAATCTTGTGATTTCTACTATTTTTCTTTATTTTGTTAAATATTGAAAGGGAGTTTTTTCAGAACCATTTTAATCCTCTATCTCTGCAGGAAGTGTGTGCATTATATTTTTTTTTCATTTTTTAAAAATTAATTAATTTATTTTCAGTGTTCCAAGAATCATTGTTTATGCCCCACATCCAGTGCTCCATGCAATACGTGCCTTTAGTACCCACCACCAGGCTTACCCCTCCCCCCACCCCCTCCCCTCCAAGACCCTCAGTTTGTTTCTGAGTCCAAAGTCTCTTATGTTTCATTTCCCTCCCCAATTTACCCTACTTCCCATTTTCTGTCCTTCTCCTACTGTCCTCTATATTACCCCTTATGCACTGCAAGTACGTGAAACCATGTGATACTTGACTTTCTCTACTTGGCTTATTTCACTCAGCATAATCTCTTCCAATCTGGTCCATGTTGCTACAAAAGTTGGGTATTCATCCTTTATGATGGAGGTGTAGTATTCCATTGTATATATGGACCATATCTTCTTTATCCATTCATTAAACAGGGTTTTCTTAAACTTTAGAATATAAAAATCGAAGCACATGAACTTTTTTATTAAGATTCTTTTACTGCCTTACATGAAAATGACACCTTCAAAAATATTTCACTCACTTAAGCAAAATTACTCCTCATGAACACGTTCTGTACTATGAAAAATCTACCATTTAAAGGTGGGGAGCATAGTTTGCCTCAGAAATGAAAATTGAGTCATAGTTTGAGAATGCCTAATGCACAAGGGACCCACAAAACTAAATTGAGTATTTCTTTCTTAAATCCCTTTACTTAAGGGGATTAAGAGTACAGTTATTGTGATGAGCACTGAGTAATGTATGGAAGTGATGAATATATATATATATATATACTCAGGTATATATATATACCTGAAATTAATAAAACACTATGCTTATTATGCTTATTATACAGGAATTAAAATTTTAAGAATATGGGTGCCTGGGTGGCTCAGTGGGTTAAAGCCTCTGCCTTCAGCTCAGGTCATGATCTCAGGGTCCTGGGATCGAGGCCCGCATCGGGCTCTCTGCTTGGCAGGGAACCTGCTTCCTCCTTTCTCCTTTCTTCTCTCTCTGCCTGCCTCTCTGCCTACTTGTGATCTCTTTCTGTGTCAAATAAAAAAAATAAAATCTTTAAAATAATTTTTTAAGAATATTTAAATGTAAAAAAAGCCCTTCACCTAGTAAACAAATACCGTATTTACATATCCTCTTTCAGAATCAGAAAAGTTCTGTGGGATTCTGATTTTTCTCTAGGGTCTGTGTAGCAAGGACTGTCTATAACTGCTTCCTACTCCCCTTCCTGCAGGTGGTCAAGGGAACTGATTCCCAGGTTGTTACCATTAGAATTGTTAAGCCTCAACATCTGTAAGTTACACTGAGGCAGCAAAAGGAATAGAATAAATAACAGAAGACATAGAGATAATAAAAAAGAGGAATCAGGATAATCTGTACATGAATATGGAAAGAATGGAAAAATTCATGGTGATAGCTGGCTAATTTGTTTTCCTTATCAATATTTTGAAATTATATACATTTCTCAGACAGATACACACACACACACACACACACACACACACACACACACACACACACACACACCATAGCTCTCTAAGAGTGTAGCAAAAAGAAGAAAGTATGTGGCATGGAACATGAAATATTGCTAATTACATTGCTAATTTTTTTAAGTTCTAGTTCAGCACAGAGATCTTTTATTTTTTTTTAAGACTCTATTTATTTATTTGACATAGGGAGAGAGAGAGAGGAAAAGGGAGAAGCAGGCTCCCTGCTGAGCAAGGAGTTCCATGCAGGGCTCAGTCCCAGGACCCTAGGATCATGACCTGAGCTAAAGACAGATGCTTAACTCACTGAGCCACCCAGGCATTCCAGCACAGCAATCTTTTAATTATAGTTTCTAAGTATAATTTTATGTTGAGTAAAGATAATTGAAATTAATTTCATTAGCTAACAAAAATGTTAAAAGAAATGCACATTTATTTAAACTGAAGACTTTAAGTAAAAAAGTATATCTCTGTTAATTTGATTTCTTTTGGTAGAAGATTCCTCAAAATTTGAAAAATAATTTGGAAAGCATATGATAGGACAGAAAAGCATTGGTTTCTCTGATTATATTAGAACTTATCCAGAACATTTATATCAATGTCAGAGATTTTGTTTATGTAACCTGATCAATAATATTAAATAATTGATGTTTATTAAATTATTGCTTCCCTTAGATACTACAGAAGAGTGTAATTGGACATGTTGTAAAGGACTTGTTTATCAAGTTTTGCATAACTAATTCTAGCTTTTTAAAATTTGAATTGGCAAAAAGTTCAAATCATATATGCTGCATGTGTGGGTTGTTTTCTGCTGTTACCTTTAAAACGGGAAGTAATGGAAGTAAGTAGTATTTCAAAACTATTTCATCATTTTTATTTTTTTATGTTTATTTTTTCCCTTTTTTTTTATTGTTACTAAATTTTTTTTTCCCAGTGTTTCAAGATTCATTCCCCATTCCTCACACCCAGTGCTCCACGCTTTAGGTGTCCCCAGTACCCACCACCAGGCTCTCCCATCCCTCCACCCCCCTCGCTCCAAGTCCCTCAGTTTGTTTCTGTGTCCAAAGTCTCTGTTGTTTCGTTTCCCTCCCTAGATTACCCTAGTTCCCATTTATTTTTTTAAAGATTTTATTTATATATTTGACAGAGAGAGAGATCACAGGTAGGCAGACAGGCAGGCAGGGAGAGAGGAGGAAACAGGCTCCCCGCTGAGCAGAGAGCCTGATGCGGGCCTAGATCCCAGGACCCTGAGATCATGACCTGAGCCAAAGTAGAGGCTTAACCCGCTGAGCCACCCAGGCACCCATCATTTTTATTTTTAGTAATACTTATTTTTCTTGTATAATTCATTTTGAGTAATGCCTTTTTTGTAAAATAGTCAAAAGAACTCCTGCTTTTTTTAAAAAAAAAAGAAAGATGGAGCTAAATATGAGAAACTGACTTTATGTTCCTTAGCATTTTAATATGAATGCTGCTTTCTTTTTCCTCATGGAGTCATGAGCTCCTAACTCAGGTGTAGCAGCATAAAAACAAACAACTTCTGAAAAAATATTTGGCAGACAGAATGAATGCCCATGCTGAGTCTCATCTTTTAGGAAAGTCAAAGAACAACCAAAGGTATATTTATAAGAGATTATTAGATAAGAGAAATGATTTGCACACCGCTGGGATACACATACTTCTCTGTGGGAACTTCCTTCAGAGTGGAGATGTTTCCGAGAGAATGCCGTAAAGTGCACAGGTATTTGCACATGCATGTGGATGACTTCCCAACAGAAAGATCATTTTATTTTCCAAGCCTAATGTTTTCTTGCTGCCTTATAGATTATGCAATGTATTTCCTGAGTAACCATGGTAGTGCAGTAATTCTCAGGCTAAATCTTTCTTATGAAACAGAACTTACATTTTTTTTTCCCTAGCAGCAGGAAATATTGGACTGAAAAGCAAATCACAATCTTTCAAGACTAGGTGCACACTATGTAATTCTGAGTTCAGCATGGGTCCTGGGGGTGTGTTTAATAATTTTTTTTTCCTGAGGCAGTTCTATTTTGTCTACCTAGAAATACAAAAAACATTCTGTTCAACGGTTAAAATGCTGTATTGATATAAGCAGAAACTTGTAATTGTCAAAATCAAATGAAAAATTGCAAACTTGTTTTTGCTTTCACTTTATAATACATTCTGATTGAAAACACTTTCTTCCTTTTTGGACACATAAGTGGGTTCTTTGAAGATATCTGCATGTTTAAGGTAATAAAAGCAGAAAATGACAGTATTGAAGAAATTTTCCTTTATTAATGTTAGTTTGTATAATTTATAAAACACATTTCCTCTCTTTGATTTTTCAACACATGTATGTGTGCATGTAAATCATTTTAAGCATTTAATGTGTTCATGAAATCTACAGAGAATATAAAAAATAATTCTTTCACTTCTCTCATATGACTGAAAATTAAGGAAAAAACCTGCAACTATTCAGGCTCATGTGGCCAATAGCTACTTATAGACATATAGATGTTAATAAGTTCAATAAAGTACATTTATCTTAAACATGTTTATTATATATCCATTACTATATATTTTTGAGTAACCGATTGTTCTCTGAAAGTTAATACTAAAAATACCAGTACTAAAAATCTATTAGAGAGATTAACTGAATACTTTACAGCTGGAGCACTGTCATTCATTAAACTATATCAAAAATATTTGCTTTAGGGGCACCTGGGTGGTTTGGTAGGTTAAACATTAGACTCTTGATTGTGGCTCAGGTCATGATCGCAGGATCGTGAGATCAGGTCCCACCTCTGGCTCCATGCTCAGCATGGAATTTTTGTGAGATCTCTGTCTCCCTCTCCCTCTGTCCCACCCCATGACTGCTTTCTCTCTAAATAAGTAAATAAAATCTTTGTTTGCTTTAATATTTGTTTTATATTCTCTTGTTTCTCATTTAGACTCTCAAAAACAGATAGTTTAATTTATCATTCTAGTGTAAATATGTGATGTATATATTTTATTAATTTTTTATTATCCTATACTTTTAATTATTATGATGGAGGAATGTTAATGTCACATTGTAGAGAAGCTTGTGGAATGAGAGATAGGTAGCTGTCTTTGAAATTTTAGCCTACTATTATTTGTTCTCTGCCATAAATATTCAAATCCTGCCCATATGAAAAATTCTCTCTTCTCCCCCAAAACTCTCATCCCATTACAGCATTAACTTGAAGTCTTAACATATTATCTAAATATATATTTTTTAAGATTTTATTTATTTATTTGACTGAGAGAAACACAGCAGGAGAGGGAACACAAGCAGGGGGCATGAGAGAGGGAGAAGCAGGCTTTCTGCTGAGCCGGGAGGCCGATGCAGGGCTGCTGGATCATGGACTCCAGGACCATGGCCCAGGTGTCCTCATCATCTAAATCTTATCAGTGCTTCTCAGGGCTGCTACTGAAGTGGTAGCTTCTTGGATATAGCTTCATTTAATATAAAGACTTACAAAATAGAAAGAGAATTTGTCCATTTTTTATCCAACATACAATGCAGGAGAACAAGATTGAATGACCTAAATAAACATATATACGGGGGAGAGAGAAGGACAGAAGACACATAGAAATCATTGGTCCATAGCAATTCTAAAATCCAGCTAGGTGAATGTGAGTTTCTGCCAAAACTTGAAATAATGGACTTAGGGCTCAGCTAAGATGGAGTTAATATCCAACCATAAATTTAGAATGAATTAACAAAGACAATAATTTCAACTACCGAAATTAGAAAAAACAAAGCTAAAAATTTTTGAGTTAGTGAAACAGAATCAAAAATACATTTGCCAAGCCAGTTGAGGTTATGTTAACTAAATTCCCTATTCTATAAATAGAATTTAGCTACATATTTACTTGGCTTTTAGCCCATTTGTTTGTGTGCTTTTTTGACAATGAGTAGTGTTCTCGAAACGGGAGAGTTAACATGAGAAATGAGAATACAGAGGTCATAAATCTGAGCTCCTTTCAGGAGTTACTGTGGTCAAATAACTGAATTTTTGTCATTGGAATATGCATGAACATGATGCCTGCCACTTTCAGGCCAGACTCTTAAACATCGTTTGTGTTGTCCTCTATGCTCTTCTTCTTTCTGTTCAGTCAGGGTTGCTGGAGTCATCTTGGAAGCCAATTTTTGAAGATGGAGGGCTCGCTCTCAGTCTGGGTTCCTGAAAGAGTGAATAACTTAACACTCCCCTTACCCCGTCCACTTTGCTACCTGAAGTATTTGTTCTCCACTCTTACCTGAAGAAGACATAATTTCCCTTCTGTCTGTCTATTTATTTGTAGCAATTTAGGTCAATATAGTATTTACCCAATTAAGGTAGGTAAGACAGCAGATTCTGGGGACAAACAGAGTAAGTTATTAGCTACTTGATCTTCAGCAAAATACTCATTCCTTCTATGTCTTGTTTTCCTCATGTAAACTGGAATATCTCATGGCTTTTCTCAGGATTAAATGAGCTAATATATATATTTAATATATGTAAAATGCTAGAACAGTGCCTAGCACATAGAAAACAGCTTAGAATGTTTTGGTATTGTTATTATTATACATTGATTATTTGATTTTCCTCCTAATTTATGTTCTCAAGAGTGATCTCTGTTAATGATGTGTCAATTTAGTTCATTTATTTTGATTGTTAGATAGTACTCAATCTTGTGTTAATGTCCATGACTTGGTTATTTTTTGCTATGAATACAAAGTATAAGAATATGAGTATTGGGCACCTGGGTGGCTCAGTGGGTTAACGCCTCTACTTTTGGCTTAGGTCATGATCTCAGGGTCCTGGGATCAAGGCCCGTGTCCGGCTTCTGCTCAGCAGGAAGCCTGCTTCCTCCTCTCTCTCTGCCTGCCTATCTGCCTACTTGTGATCTCTCTCTGTGTCAAATAAATAAATAAAATCTTAAAAAAAAATAATATGGGTATAAAGAGCATGTGACATCTTCAGGATTATAGTAATTTCTGTGGAAAGAGAAGGAAAAGGAAGAGGGGATGGAATTGTATTTTTTTTTTGTAAGTGACAATTTGATCATTATGGATGGTAAATGCATAGGTTTTTATTATATTCTTTATTCTCTCTAATTTTGAATATATAATTAAAATACAACTTACTTGGAACATATTCTATCTATATGTGTGTATGTGTGTGTTCCCCTGAAATACACATAAAATAAACATAGAATGGCAGAATTAGTTTGACTCAACTTTTTAATATTACCACCGTATTTCACTGAATCTAATATACTGTCAAGTGTTAGAAGCCTTATTATTTATATAGTATTAAGAAAGAAAAAGATGTTTTCCATTCTGACTTTATGAAACTGTACATTGTACAATGCATTCTGTTTTTTTTTAAGATTTTATTTATTTATTTGGCAGAGAGAGGTCACAAGTAGGCAGAAAGGCAGGCAGAGAGAGAGGATGAAGCAGGCTCCCTGCTGAGTAGACAGCCCGATGTGGGCCTCGGTCCCAGGCTGAAGGCAGAGGCTTTAACCCACTGAGCCACCCAGGCACCTACAATGCATTCTGTTTTAAAGATATTAAAAATCAGGTATTTTGGAATCAACAAAATATGGGTTTTTTTCTAATAGCAGTTTTTAGTCCTTCAATATATGTAAGTATCATGAAAGGATTAATTTATTTATTAATCAGTTTTATTGAGATTCTACTCATATAAAATTTTAAAACTAAATTTAGAAGTTTAATTCAATGAGCTTTAATAGTTGTGTAGCCATCATGAGAATCTTATAATAGAACATTTCCATCAATATTTATTTATTTTTATGAAGGTATAATTGACACATTATATTGGTTTCAAATGTACAAGTTATTTTATATATATATAAAAGAATATATATATTTTATATATATATATATAAAAGAATATATATATATTCTTTTAATGTTCACCATAGTAGGTCTAATTAGCATTTGCTACCATACATAGTTACAGAACTTTGTTTCTGTGATGAGAGCTTTTAAGATATACTCTTTTAGTGGGGTGTCTGGGTGGCTCAGTTGGTTAAGCAACTGACTTTGGTTTGGGTCATGATCTTAGGGTCCTGGGATCTCTGTGGGGCTTGGCATGGAGTTTGCTTCTCCCTCTGCCTCTCCCCCACTTCTCATGCTCTCCTTCTCTCAAATAAACAAATAAAATCTTTAAAAAAATGTACTCTTAGTAACTTTCAAATATGCAGTACAATATTAACTATAGTTACCACTTGGTACATTATATCTCTGTAATTATCTTATTTTATAACTGAAAGTTCAGACCTTTTGACTACCTTCACACATTTTGCCCACTTTCCACCCCCTATCCATCACGTCTTTAGAGTGAGTTTTCCTTTCAATGAACCATTTCCTGAAGCAACCACTGGTTCTGCTTTCTGTGATTATTATTATTTTAGAAATTCATGTAGACTGAGTCATAGCAAAATGTTGTTTTGTGTCTTTTTATTTCACTTAGTATACTAGGTTTCAGGTTTCTCTATGATGTTCAATGAGTCAACAGCTTGTTTTTTTTCTATTGCTCAATTGTATTTCATTATGTAACTATACAATATTTTGTTTATCCATTCAAAAATTGATGAGGCACTGGAGTTACTTCCAGTTTTAAACTATTGTGACTGAAACAGTTATGAACATTTGAATACAAATTATTATGTGAATAGATGTTTTCATTTCTCTTGGGTAAATATATCAAATGAGATCAGTGAATGTATATTTAACTTCACAAAAGACTGCCAAAGAAGTTTCCACAGTGGTTGAAAAATTGTACATTCCTACTAGAGATGTATGAGAGTACCAACTGCTCCTTGTCATGATCAACATTTGATACTATCTTCTTAATTTTACCATTATAGGTGGTGTATAAGTTAATTTGCATTTTCCCTATGACTTATATTAGGCACCTTTCCATATGGTTATCTATTGTTCATAATCATCTTCCATGAAATATCTATTCAAATATTTTGCTTAATGTCAATGGCAAATAAAGCCAGACACTAAAGTGGTAAGGACAGATTTTAATCAGTAATACCCTATTACAACTGGGAACAGAGTCCAGTTAAAGTGAATTCAACTTTGATTATATAGGAGTAGCTGGATGTTTTAAAGAGAAAATGAGGGAATAGGGAAGGAGGTGGACAGGGGCAGAATAGAGTTAGAGAAATGAAAAATTGCAAAACTTGGGAAAAGGGGTTGGTCCATGTTAAATGTTTATTAGTTTGTTAACTGCCACAGTTATCAAAGCTAGGGTCCCACCCTCCCATTATGCCAGAAGACAGGGACCTCTGAAGTGCTGCCTGGAACTAACAGAGTTCTTTTGGAAGCATAGCCTGCAAAAGGCAAAGTGTTTTTGCCAGTTTCCTCAGGCAGGCCCTTTAAGGGAGCGACGGTCACTTTGATAAGGTGGCCTTGAGCTCTAAGTATTTTGTCCCAGGCTTTAGAAGCCAAAGTTGAGGCCTACTTAAGAGAGGGCTCAGAGGAGCCTGGCTAGAGTTTGGCCGAGGAGAGAATCTTTGTCACTACTTGAGTTGATTTTTGTATTCTTGTTACTGAGCTGTAGGTATTTTTATAAATTGTTTACAATTCCTAATAAGATATTTTGTTTAAAAATTATTTTTCCTAGGCTATGGTTTGATTTTTAATTTTCTGTGTAGTTTCTTTTGAAGAACATTTAAAAATTTTTTGACAGAATCCAAATTATCAATTTTTTACTGTATGGTACATAAGTGCATCCTATTTCAGAAATTTTTGCTTTACCTAAGGACACAAGGATTTTCTACTAGTTCCCCCCCCCAAGAATTTCTGTAGCAGTAGTACTTACATAAAAATCCATTTCAAATTTAATTTTTGAATATAGCATGGTCTAGACAAAGAAAACCTTTTTTTTTGGTATTGGATATAAAAAATTGTGCCAGGGGCGCCTGGGTGGCTCAGTTGGTTGGGCGACTGCCTTCGGGCTCAGGTCATGATCCTGGAGACCGGGGATCGAGCCCGGCATCGGGCTGCCTGCTTGGCAGGAAGCCTGCTTCTCCCTCTCTCACTCCCCTTGCTTGTGTTCCCTCTCTGGCTGTGTTTCTCTCTGTCAAATAAATAGAATCTTTAAAAAAAAAAATTGTGCCAGAAATGTTTATTGAAAATATTTTCCTTTCTACATTGAACAACCTTGGCAGCTACATAAAATGTCAACATACTGTATATGTTGTGGTCAATTAGTGAACTGTCTGTCCTGTTCTACTTATCTATATGTCTGTCCTTATACAAAATCCAAACTATTTTGGGGTATGTAGGTGGCTCAGTCAGTTAAGCGCCCAACTCTTGATTTCAGTTTAGTTCTTGATCTCAGGGTCCTGAGATCGGCCCCTTGTCAAGCTCCATGCTCAGTGCGGAGACTTATTTTGCTTTAACACAATATACTCTTGCTCCATCCACTTTGTTGCAAATGGCAGGATTTCATTCTTTTTGTTGGTTGAGTAGTATTCCAGTGGACATATATTTATAAGCCACATCTTCTTTTTCCACTCATCAGCTGATGGGCATTTGGGCTCTTTCTATAAATTGGCAATCGTTAATAATGCTGCCATAAACACTGGGGTGTAGGTATCCCTTCAAATCGGTATTTTTGTATGCTTCGGGTAAACACTCTGTAGTGAAATACTGGATCCTAGGGTAGTTCTATTTTTAACTTTTTAAGGCACCTACATACCCTTTTCCAGAGTAGCTGTACCACTTTGCATTCCCGTCAACAGTGCAAGAGGGTTCCTCTTTCCCTGCATCCTCACCAACATCTGTTGTTTCCTGAGTTGTTAATTTTAGCCATCCTGACTTGTATGAAGTGATTTCACATTGTAGTTCTGACTTGTATTTCCCTGATGTTGAGTGAAGCTGAGCATCTTTTCATGTGTCTGTTAGCCATCTAGATGTCTTCTTTGGAAAAAATGTTTATTCATGCCTCCTACCCATTTTTAAACTGGGTTATTTGTTTTTTGAGTGCTGATTTATAAGTTCTTTATAGAATCTAGATAGTAACCCTTTATCAGGTATGCCATTTGCATAGTCTATGGGAAGCCTTCAGGATTTCAATTGAGAAATATTGATGCTGCTCAATTCTGTAGCTATTTTAATCATGCAATAGAGTAGATCTAGCATCTAATATCAGAATGCCAGATTCTAAAGAGCATTCATATCCTACTAAGTTATTTGTCTTTATGTATTGCCCTAGAGAGTTCACTTTTAATCAAGGGTTTTGGGTAGACTTTGAGAATTTCTTTTGCTATTTCTATCATACAGAAGATTTTGTCCTTTATGCCATTTATGGTCTGCTGCATTTTGATGAGGATAAGATGGTCAATCTAATGTCCTCTGAAGTGTGTTTGGAGTAATAACTTTGTCCCTTAAATTTATAGTTGATAAAAATCTCTAGACCTACATGCCATCAGCATTTCAGCAAATTAGCAATCTTTTCATTCATTTTACTTTTGCTTATTGTTTAAATAATTATCTCCTATCCCTAAATTTCATATATATATATATATATAGTTTCAAAATTTTTGTTTTTACATTTAGATATTTGATAAATCTTATATTTGTGAGAGGGTGTTTGTATGCCATTTCTTATAGGGATCCAACTGCCTTTAATGTGGATAAACAACCATTTTAACATCCATTCTCTATTTATAATGCCTTGCCTTTTATATACCAAGTTTATCTATGTCTGGCCTGTTTTGTAGGCTCCATTTTATGCTTACCATTGGGATAATTGTCAGTAAGTTAAATAAATTTGCGATTTTAACTAAGCTATAGATCTAGTATGGCAAGCTCTTATTCATTTCGTTACAGTTATCTTGGTTGTTATCAGCTCTTTGAATTATTAGGTAATAGTAATAATATCATATAATTGAATTGAATATCTTAGTTGAGAGAAAACCTAGTAAATTTATCACATTATTTAGCTTTACTAAAATTAGTCTATATCAAAATGAGTGCAAAAATAATAGAAAGTGGCATTTAACAAACTAATAATCTACATATTTTGGAGACTATGTTGAAATACTTTTGTAGGACTCAGGACAAAGTGGGATCCAAGATAAAAACAAATCCAACCTTGCTAATTGAAAATCATTGAAAACATCATGGGAAAATTATAGCAACCCTCTACTATTAATTTTTCCAAATCATATCTCACATTTATGTCATGCTAATCTACTGGAAGCAAAAGTCTGACCAAATCACTGTAAAAAAGTAAAGTCTTCACTTACTCCAGAGCTTTCCATTTCCTAGTCCTAATGTACTTTTCAGACAGTACTTTCTATTCGTTAATTTCATATTCATGACTTTTAGCTTAAAAAAAAGTACTTGCTATTTTCCATATCACTTGACCCAGTATTCTCACTTTGTTCACTTGTTCTGTTCACTTTTTGAGTATCACTTAATCATCTCTACATTTCAAAATCAATTTATGCTTCAAAGCAATTTAAAGATGGACTTGTCAGCCACTCAAAGCAGAAATATTGACCTCTTTTATTGAATTTTGTTTATCTTTGTCTTCTATATCAGAAACATATTAATTCCTACTTTGTGTTGATATTGGTTGTGTGATAGCTCCAATCTCTTAGTAGGCTGTATATTCTTTATAAGTCATAATTGTGTCCAATTACCTTTATTTACTCAAAGCATCTGTTCTTACAAAATAGTAATTTAAAAATATCTATTGGATTCATAAAAACTAGATATAAGATTTTTCAAAAGGATGCAAGCAACATTAAATAATGCTGATAATAAAGTATGAGTTTATGAACATTAAGAAAAGAAGACAAACAGAATAATAAAGAACCCTTGATGATTGAGGTAGATTATAATACAGTAATTTTTGTTACAGATATATCTAGGAAGATCATGATTGGTAAATTCCTAGAACTTATGACATCCACCCAGGCAATTAGGAGTTCAGAGCTGAAAATGGGGAACTGTTATCCAAAATAGTTGTCATTATAAATGACCCATATGTCAGAGAACAAATGTGATTTGAATAAGTAAATAGAAATAATAGCAATTTATATAAAAATAAATAATAACAACATATAACAGTGTTTGTTAATACATATTGAGGGCTTACACACACACACACACACACACACACACACACTCACATGCACTTTCAGAGACACAGCCAGCGAACAATTGTGGAAGACTGAAGTAGTAACTACAACGCAAGCACAGGGACCTGGAAATTGTAATAGGTTGTTCCCTGGTGATATAGTCGTATGTGCCTTTGTAGTTTGAGATAACAGTCATGGACATTACTAACACACAAACTGAAAATAAACTTAACTTCCCAGCTAAATTGAATGGGGTAGGTCATGACTACTGAGATATCAAACTTTCTTTGTTTTCCTCTTATCTTACTGGCTGCTTTCTCTAGGCCTCACATACTAATTCCTTCTTATTAACCTGTTATATGTTGGAGTGCCCATGATGTATTTGCAGGACCTTTTCTTTTAGATTACTAATCTCAGTATAAATCTATACCACCTATATGCTGGTAATTCCCAAATTATATCTTCAATCTTGTTCTAGTTCTCTCCCCAAGCTCCACAATATGTATCCAACTGCTTATTTGATATCTCTTTTTGGATTAGGAAATATTTTTTGAAAGATTGTCAGGTGTCTACTAGGTGATCAATAAATATTTACTGAATCAAGAAATTAAAATAATGATATTTGTCACCAAAAAACAATCTAATTACATTAAAGATGCCACAGAATTGTTTTCAAAATTCAAGGACCTTTCCCAATAAAAAGCTGAACTAAAATAAGATTCAATAGTACAGGAAAATATTTTTAAACTATATAGAAAATACTGATAGCAAGCATAACATAAATTTTAAACATTAGTTATATTCCAAAACCAGGATGAAGATGATACTATCATTCAACTTTGTTTCAGAGAGGTTTTTTAAAGATTTATTTATTTATTTGAGAGAGAAGGGGAAGTGGTACAGGGTTAGAGGGAGAGTGAGAGAGTCTCAAGCAGACTCTGCACTGAGCCTGGAGCTTGATGCAGGGCTCAATGCCAGGTCCCTCAGACAGGACCTGAATTGAAACCAAGTGTCTGACACTCATGTGACTGCACCACCCAGCTGCCCCTGTTCCAGAGGTTTTATATAATGCAGTATAGAAAAATAACAAAATATGCAGAACAAATATTAAAGTGAGATATGGAAATGACATGAGTATATGGAAAAAAGAAAATAAGAAACAGTACTAAAATCATTAGCATTAGTAAGAGAATAATATTACAAAGTGATTAGAACAAGATATACATAAAGGTTCTTTTTTTAAGTTTTCTTTTTAAATTATGATATGTTAGTCACCATACAGTATGTCATTTTTTTAAAGATTTTATTTATTTATCTGACAGAGAGAAACACAACTAGAGAGGGAACACAAGCAGGGGGAGTGAGAGAGGGAGAAGCAGGCTTCGCACCGAGCAGGGAGCCCAATATGGTGATCGATCCCAGGATTCCGGGATCATGACCTCAGCTGAAGGCAGACACTTAACAACTGAGCACCCAGGCACTCCTTGTCATTAGTTTTTGATGTAGTGTTCCAAGTTTCATTGTTTACATAAAACACCCAGTTCTCCATGCAATACATGCCCTCCTTAATACCCATCACTGACCAACCCACCCCCTTACCCCATCCCTTCTAAAACCTTCTGTTTGTTTCTCAAAGTCCTCAGTCTCTCATGGTTTGTCTCCCCCTCCGATTCACCTCCCTTCATTTTTCCTTTCCCTCTCCTAATATGCTCTTTTCTTATGTTTCATAAGTAAATGAAACCATATGATAATTGACTTTTTCTGCTTGACTTATTTCACTCAGCATAATCTCCTCCAGGCCTATCCATGTGGATGCAAAAGTTGTATATTCATCCTTTCTGATGGCTGAGTAATATTCCATTGTATATATGGACCACATCTTCTTTATCCATTCGTCTATTGAAAGGCATCTTGGCTCTTTCTACAGTTTCACTATTGCGGCCATTGCTGCTATGAACATTGGGATGCATATGGCTCTTCTTTTCACTACATCTGTATCTTTGGGATAAATACCCAGTAGTACAATTGCTGGGTTATAAGGTAGTTCTATTTTTAATTTTTTGAGGAACTGCCACATTGTTTTCCAAAGTGGCTCTACCAACTTGCATTCCCAACAGGTTCCCCTATCTCAACATCCCCTCCAAAATTTGTTGTTTTTTGCCTTGTTAATTTTTGCCATTCTGACTGGGGTAAGGTGGTATCTCAATGTAGTTTTGATTTGAATTTCCCTGATGGCTAATGATGAGGAACATTTTTTCATGTGTTTGTTAGCTGTTTGTATGTCTTCATTGGAGAAGTGTCTTTTCATGTTTTCTGTCCTTTTTTTGACCAGATTATCTGTTTTCTGGGTTAGTTTGAGAAGTTCTTTATAGATCTTGGATATCAATCCAAATTAGGAAATTTTCATTATCCACGAAAAACTAGACACTATGATATCTTAAATAAAAAGAAGTATACCAGAGAATAAAACCATAAAGTCTGTTATGCATACAAAACAAGACCTGCAGATATATGAGAAACATGCCACATCTCTGTATAGGACTGAACATCATGCATATATTTACCAGATTATAAATTTATTTCAATATACTTATTCATACCTTCAATGATTCAACAAATGTTTATTGAGGACTCATTATGTGCCCTGTATGGCACCAGATATACCGAGATGAGCAAGATGGCTGAGAATCCAGCCTCCCAGGGCTTATATTTTAAGGCTAAAGTCAAAAAATAAACATGTAAACTATATATATATGTGTGTGTGTGTGTGTGTGTGTGTGTGTGTGTGTGTGTGTGTGTGTGTGTGTAGAGAGAGAGAGAGAGACAGGTACAAAGAAAAATAAGAGATTAAGAAAGTAAGGGCTTAAGAATGAGCTTGAGATGGTGGTGGGCAGACCTTTTAAACAGATGGTGAATGATTTCTGTGAAGAGGACTTTTAGGAGTGGCATCTAACAGTAAGGGATCATTGCAGGTGGCAATCTGATGTCATCTTCTATTCAAAAGGATGGGCAAGTGCAAATGCCCTGAGGCCAGAGTGTTCATGGCACGTTTGGGAAGAGCAAAAAAATGAAGACTGTTTGCAATAGAGTGAACAGGAGGGGAATGTGATTGAAGATGAATTTGGATAAGTATTTAAGACAATGCTTATGAGGGACACTAGGTGGTTCAGTTGTTAAACGGCTGCCTTTGGTTCAGGTCATGATCCCAGAGTCCCAGGATCAAACCCCCCTTTGGGCTCCCTGCTGGGTGCTTCTCCCTCTCTCACTCCCCTGGCTTGTGTTACCTTTCTTGCTATGTTTCTCTCTGTGAAATAAATAAATAAATAAAATCTTAAAAAAAAAAAAAAAAAACAAAAATACAAAAAACCAAACAATGCTTATGGGGTACCTGGGTGGCTCAGTCAGTTAAGCATACGACTCTTGATTTCTGCTCAGGTCATAATCCTAGGGTCCCAGGACTGAGTCCTGCATTGGGCTCCTCAATCAGTGGGGAGTCTGCTTGTCTCCCTCTCCCTCTGTTTGCTCTGTCTCTGTCTCTCTCTCTCAAATAAATAAATAAATAAATAAACAATAATAAAAAAACAAATCATTAAACAACAATAATAAAACCAAATAAAAGAACTCATGCAAAACCTATACACACATGCCCATATATACTGTATGTATATCATATTATAATTAAACTTTTCAATATGCATTTTAATATGCTGTAGTTAAAAGGTGACTATGCCCAGTAGGCCAAAAAGAAGGTTCTTATAAAAACACAATATAAAAGGGCAAAATAAATAAATACATCATTGATGGTAGAAGGGCACATGACTAATAAACATAATGGGAAATTAAAATCCCTTAAGGAAATATAAGTTAAAACAACAGGCTGCTATTTTCATCAATGTTTGGCACAAGTAAGAAAGAATAAAAGCATCCAGTGCTACATTGTTGTTGGGAGAACTATTTATTTGCCCCCCAAAAATCTATTTTTAGATAGTATCCTAGAAGAATTAAATTATAGGTAAGGATCTATTTCTAAATACAGTTATTCAATATTTTTGAAGGTAGCACACTCAAAACAACCTTCACACCTTATCCGTAGTTAGGATCTGAATAAATGATAGTAATGTATTTATACTAATATTCTAAAAGAGTTAATGAGGTAATTAAGAGAGTAAATTTAAACTATGAATTGACTTGTGGAAATACTGTAATATATTATTAAACAAGTAAGTTAAGAAACTCTGTATATTATATAATGCTATTTATTTATATGAGACAAATGTGTTTAGTTATTTGAGCAAAGAGAAAAAATATAGGTGGATTTATAAGAAAAAGTTATTTGTTTCCAGCTAAGGGAAGGCTCAGTGATTTATTAACTATTAAAAATACAACTGTTTCATTTATATCAGTAAGCACTTATTACTTTATAATTTAATTACAAATCTGATGAAATAAAGAGGAATGTAATGATAACTGAGGCTTTTTCTCTAAAAGTCAGAAAGATTTCTGGTACACTGGCTAGGCTTTCTACTCTTTTTAAAACATCTAAGTTCCTTGTATACCAAGCCGTGGGGTGGTAGGAACAGTTTGTCCCACATGCAAACAATTGTGGAACATTCAAAAACAATAATCAAATCCACTAAAAGCCAGTTGACTTTTTAGTATCACAATGAGCTAACAATTCTGAATATATCAATGTTAAAATGCCCTTCCCTAGCTACTACGCGGCCACTCTCCACTCCAACTTCCAAAATACCGCTTTTCTGTGTTCCTCCATTGGTTAAGAAATGAAACTAATGTAATTTTATATGCCAATTATATCTCAATTAATTTTGGGGGGCGCCTGGGTGGCTCAGTTGGTTAAGTGACTGCCTTCGGCTCAGGTTATGATCCCGGAGACCGGGGATCGAGTCCCACATCAGGCTCCCTGCTCAGCGGAAAGCCTGCTTCTCCCTCTCTCACTCCCCCTGCTTGTGTTCCCTCTCTCGCTGTGTTTCTCTCTGTCAAATAAATAAATAAAATCTTTAAAGAAAAAAAAAAAACAAAAGAAAGGTTTTTTAAAAAATGTGTGACCTACCACAGGACTATGCCAACCAGTCTGTGTAGGATGACCCCCGGATGAGGACCTTCTTTGATTCCCTCGTGTGCCCGAGATGGAGGGCTGGAGCTCTCACTCCCACAGTGACCCCAGCGAGAGCACAATCCTCCAGCTGCATGTCGGGCTCAGTGAGAGCTCTCAGGCCACACCGACTCTGAGTCCTCAGCCTCTCTGCCCTGATCCCCTCCCCACAGAGTGGACGACAATGCCGACAGCGCCTTCCACCCGGGGCATCTATGGGTCACCACTGCCAACTCAGTGGTGTCCCCTCTGCCGTTGCCCACATGTGAGGATGCAGCCTCTCGCCAGCTGTGACTGTCCGCTCCGCGGCGCTACCAGGACAAAGGCCTCCCAGCCCTTTCCAGAGAGAACGCCTGTGAGGTTGAGCTGGACACGACACACATGTCCGGCCCCCTCCCCCCTCCCCCCGCCGCCATCCCCCAGCCCTGAGGATGAGTCTAGCATCTCCCAAACCTGCAGCAGCTCTGAGGATGACGTGGCGCTGAATGAACGCTAAGGAGCAAGGAGGCAGCAGCAGATGTCCCAGAAGAGGGGCCCACCTCCACCCTCCCCAGCCTCCCCAGCCTCCCCAGCAAGCCCAGCCTACACCTACCTGTATTGGAGAAGTGGACTATGATTACCCCCAGATCAAAGTGGATGACTTCTCCTCCTCTCCCTCCTCCTTGCCGGAGCAGAGCACTTACAAGCTGGAGATTCAGCCCAGTGGGGCATCACCAGCTTCCAACACAGAGTGGGTCCAATGAAAGATTTAAAAAGCTTACAAGTAGCTCTGCTACTCCTCTATCTAATCCAATAACAAAGATGGAGAGAGCTCCCTCTTATCTAGGGAGGCAGATGAAGGGAGAGTGAGAACCAGCCATAAGGACAACCCAGGCCCTTCTTCCAGTAGGAAGCCTGTCTCAGCATGACCATAGGCCAGAGGAAGCAGGCCCTGCCCCTGAAGGTCACAGTAAGGATGCTTTTAAAGAGGGGGCCTCTGCTAGAAATCCCAGCAGTGGCCTAGGCCAGGAGCACAGCTGCCACCCTAGGGCAGAGGCACCAGAGGACCCCTCATAGGGCACTAACAAAAGTCACTATCTAGAACTCTTGAAACCAAGAAACTCAATGGGAAGGCCCTGCGCTTAATGGGAACACCCTGAGCAATAGGAAGGGCCTTACTGAAGGCCCTAAGCAGCTCGCCTGAGGAGGTACCCTCTCCTCCTGGTCCCAGCAGATCTCACTCCACTCTCAGCAGTGGGTCTGGCAGGTGTCCCAGGACCTAGTATGATGAATGTGAAGAGAGGAGGCTTGAAACCATCTGTGCCAACCACAACAATGGATGCTTACACCCTCATCCACCCCTCTCATCCCCACAACAATGGGCAGAACTTTGGAGAGCTGGAGGCAGTGGCCTAGCTTCCCTGGGACATTTGGACACTGAACACGATAACTTGTCCCTAACAGAGACACTCCTACACGAAGATTGCTGTGGGTCTGAAATGGCCCATGAGACCCCAAGTGCTGGTTCCTACTGACCCCCACAGACAGCATCAGGTTGTTTACGGCCATTGTGGCCTCAAAACGCACCAAATCCAATAGGGAGATACAGATTCAGAGAATTCCTCCTTAGAGAAGGAATAAAAACATGATAAATACAAAGGGAAAACAAAAAGCAATGAAAAGTAGCTTTACAAAAAATTTTTTGATACTGTTTAGTGAACACATAGGAAAGCAAAAAAAGTATTAAAGGTACATAAAACCAGGGCCTGAAATTTTGTGTCTGATGCTACTTCTATTCAGTAACGAGTCTGAATGTTTAGCTGGCCGTTGGCTTGTGCTATGTGAGAAAAGGGAAAATCAAAGTGACTCCTTTCTAGTAAGACGTAGCGTTTTGTTAAAGTAAATTCTTGTTGAGACCTTTGACCTGTTCTTGGATATGTTCTCCAGCCAGTGTGAGTTCATTGTCTCAGAGGCTTTTCTTTCCTTTCTCCACAAGAACGGATTTATGGGTCTGTATGTTTTGCCGTCTTGTCTTGTTTACATGCTGTAGGTGTTTTGGTCTTAACGGTGATTGCTGAGTCCAGCTGAGCTGCCATGAGTCATAGATTTATGCTGAAAGAATGAAGGGGAGAGTGGAAATAGGCCTTCAGCCCATTGGCTGTCCTGGAAAAGAAAGCATGATTCCTTTCTTAGAGAAATCTTCCATGTTTTGTCTCAGTAGCACTTCTTCATTGAGCATTTAATGTGGACATGCTAAAAATGAACCGTTTTTAATGCTAATGAGAGATTAGCTCTTAAGATCATATTCCAGAGAACATAGAACCCTGATAAATTTCACTCGTGGCAATGAGCCATGCACCATCACACTTTGTACAGAAGCTATAAAATATAACTAGTTGTGGGTAATACTTTAACCAGTTAGGTACTAGCTCCCAAGATGCACTCTAAAGGCCACAGGGTACTTCCGGGGCCCCACATGATGAGAGGAGGGGAAAAAGACAGCTCTCAAGAGCTCAGTGCTCAAACTGTTTAAGCGGATGTTCTAGGTCTGTTAATGAAGAAGTGTCATGAAGAGCAGAGTACAGCACTATATTCATTTAATTCAGCCCAAAATGATTGGTCGGAATAAAGGAACTGGCACGTTCTCACAGGCTTGCAATTAGCAAAGGGTGTGGTGTCCTGACCAGATCTTGCAGAGCGGTGGGCATCTCAAAGAAACAGATTCCTGTTGAGATGGTATGTTAGGAGGCAGAGAGGAGTCTCTGGTTTTAAGACTTGTGGCTTCTAGAAGAGACTCCATTTTCTGAAGGGGGAAGGACCAAGAGATTTTCAACATTGCAGTGGCCACTGCAGTCACTTGGTTATGAATGAAGGGTTACACAAGACAGAAGACCTAGGAAGGATCAGATCATCATCATCATCACAGATGTCATGAAAAGGCAGAGTAGTGGCAGGAAACAAGGAAGAGAGAGAGAAAGAAGCACACTCTAACTTTCTTGGGTGTAAAGGTGCTAGACCACTTGGGAGCAGCCAGCTTTGGCATACAGAGGACCAAATGTGTGACTGGTGTGACCTCTTCAATCTAGCATTCCTTTTAGGGGAGGACCTGTCCTACTGGGATGGGGACCATGAGGAAGATGAAGACTTGGATGAGTTTAGACACTCGGGGAAGAGGGATTATTTATTAAAGGAAGGTTGTTGATCTAAACCACAAGGAGATACCATCTGACTAAGCTTTCTAAAAGAAAAGACATGCCTGGTATGTGCGATGTGACCTGGGTATGAAAACACTGTCTTAGGAGGAGATGAAGGAGTGTGAGTAGCAGTGGGTATGCCTACAATTTAACAATTGTAAACTTACGGGGGCCAGGGGGGGACCAGAGAGTGATTCTATAACCATTAGAATTACTTTGGATTTGTGATCAAAATGGTTCTATGATTTGTCTTTTCATATTCACAGATAATTATAAATTCTGGTTTTATAACTCAAGTCATTTTACATTTGCTTTTCCAAAATTCATTAAATTGGAATTTTTTAATCCTTTATATACCAAAAATCTCTTTGGTGGGTAACTGTTTTACTAACCTATCTCAATAATGTCAATAATGTCAATTTTAGATAACTCTTTCTCTAGTTCATTGTTTGCTGTCAACACAGTGTGTATGAGTTTTAGTGATGGTAATTAATGAACTACATTATCCTTTTATTAAATCTACTTTCTTCAAATAGAAACATAATTAGTAAAAAAGGAATACCCTCAAGAAAGTTTATGAAATCTCTATCTTAAAAGCACAACCAATGTCAGTTAAAATTTTGGTTTATATTATTCCATAAGCAGATAGTTCTCCCTTCTGATATTATTAAACATAATCTAAACATAAATAAGTTCAGCCATTTCAAAATTCAATAACACGGTTTTCTAAGTGTTCTTAAATATACATTATCCTCTATTGTGCAATTTATTGAATTAAGTAACTTCAATTGTATTCCAAATAACTTGAGTTTTGTAAAATAGTATATGCATTCAATATACACGTAAAAATTCTCAAACCAGCCATTGTAAAATTTTGTATGATGTATATTTTATGCATATCTAATTTGAGAGTTCAAAAGGAAGAAAAAAACCTTTTGTTTACCATTTAGATGTGCTTGCCTTATAAAGGGTTTTGCATGATACATGAAAGTGATGAAAGAACAGATAAGTCAATAAACATACAGAAAATGTTTTCTTCAAATTCAAGTAGTATTGCTTGTACAATAGTAAATCTTAACTGATAGGAATCTTTTCTTAGAATATTAGTTTTCTGGGGCATCTGGATGGCTCAGTTGGTTAAGCGACTGCCTTCGGCTCAGGTCATGGTCCTGGAAACCCAGGATTGAGCCCCACATCAGGCTCCCCGCTTGGTGGGAAGACTGCTTTTCCCTCTCTCACTCCCCCTGCTTGTGTTCCCTCTCTAACTGTATTTCTCACTGTCAAATATATAAATAAAATCTTAAAAGAAAAAGAATATTAGTTTTCCATTTTCTTCCCAACAGTAAAACACAGTTGTAAAATAACTTCTTTTAATAAGCCAAGTATGATAAAAAGAAACAGGGACACCTGGGTGGCTCAGTAAGTTGGGTTCTGCCTTCAGCTCAAATCATGATCCTAGGGTCCTGGGACAGAGGCCTGTGCGGAGCAGGGAGCCTGCTTCTCCTTCTCCTTCTGTCTGCTGCTTCTGCTGCTCTCTCTCTCTCTCTCTCTCTCTCTCTCTCTCTGAGTAAATAAAATCTTAAAAAAACACACACACACAATTGTAGCTGTTTTGGGGGAGGGTTCAGTAGCTATCCTAATGCTCCACTCCATTTCTCTCTAAGGCCCACATCCAAGGTCATTGCTGAGACACCTTCCCAGAATCTCTCTAATCGCCATAGTAGTATTTTAGTATTTTACTGTGGGTGAAATATATGTCATATAAAGAATCACTCCAATAAATTGTATCATTCTTAAGAATATTTGAGAAACACTGAAATAACATCAATACTCTATTATTTTATATTATGAATATTACTGTTTCCCCTTATTCCAACTAGAGACTGTAGTCAGGAAACATTTCCTAAAGAGACTAAATTTTAAACTATGGATAATCAACATATTCTATATGATATAATAGTACATAACAATTTTATAAAGATGCATTTTATACCGTAAATCAAGTATGTTAAGAATTACATATTTCAAAATGTATACTGAAAAATGTTATGTTAAAGGAAATATATATAATACACCAAATTCTCCTTTACAGAATAATGAAAAACAATTTTCCACATCATAAATCACACAGGATAGTTAAGTGAAAGACTTGAGAAAGTAGCACAAATCAGCAAAGCAAGGGTGCCTCAGATTTCAATCAGCTGTGCTTCAAAATCACAGAGCTCTTATTAAGACAATTCACCCACAATATTTTCCTGATCTCTTTGCCTCCATATTTTATTTTATTGTTTTTTCTATATCTCCTGAGAGAGAAGACTTGAACGCAAATTGCAAAATAATTGTCTCAAATATTACTTTTATTTTATAAAATGAGAACATGTACTTTAAAAGCTGATAGCTCCCATAATTATACTTTATCACCACTATATATATATAGTGGTTCTAATAAGACCACCATTATAGTAAGGTATCTTTTACTTACACACTAATTTCTATTTCTTTATATAGCCATAGCTTTTTTAGAAATGAGTCATGCTCAGTGGGAATCTCCTTAATTTATGTGTCCTTTTGATTTCTGGTCCTTCAAATTCTGTCAGATCATTCTCTCACTGTGTCCTGACTAGCACATACAAGTAGGCAAGGAATAACAAAATGTGTTCTAAGCATTTGCCCTCCTTCTTGACCTCCTGACTCCCTGGCATAGAGATCTCTGCCTCAGTGTTTTTAGCTTCTGTACCTTCTATATCTGTGTCTTCATGTGGCATTTCTCCAGACATCCTCTCTGGCTCTTTAAGCTTGTTCTTTCTCTTTGGTTTTGCTTGTCTCTCTGTTTTTGTTTTTGACTTCTTTGTAGTCATGGCTCAGAAACAACTGATTTTACCTTTCCTGCCCTGTGAATTCTAGACTCAAATATACAACTGCCTACTGTCTTCACTGTCTTAGATCTCCCTTAGCCATCTTAGGCTCAAAATTGTCCACAACTAAACCTAGTATCTCCCTCTCTGATTCTGCTCGCCCACTGTACTCTCTCTGTTGGTGAATTACAGCAACATCCTTTGACTTGTATTTGACTCCTTCCTGTACATTGCTGCTGTGTCTACTTGGATAGCCCAGTGTTTCCATATTCTCTTCCAGATGCATCAGACTATCTTGATTCAATATTACATCATTTTAGGTTTTGGTTCATTTTATTCCAAAAAAGACAAAATAACCACATTGATTTCAAATCCAAATTCTTTAGTCGGTGCTCAGTTCCTCCCTACATTAGCATGCATTTTTTAAAAATTTTATAAATGTTACATTGTTATTACAGAAAATCGAGCAATCTGTTAAGCCAAAAAGGAGGTGGATTTTTAATAGTGCTACCTGAATATCATAATCATGTGTGTTTGCCTGATTTAAAAAACAAAACAAAACAAAACAAAAAAGAATATGCTTGTAGGGATGCCTGAGTGGCTCAGCAGGTTGAGCGTCTGCCTTCGGCTCAGGTCATGATCCAGTGTCCTGGGATCGGGTTCTGCATCAGTCTCCCTGCTCAGCAGAAAACCTGCCTCTCCCTCTCCCACCCTTCCACCTGCTTTTGTGCACCTGCACTCTCTTTCTCTCTGACAAATAAAATCTTTAAAAGAAATCCTTCTTGAGTTATGGGAATATTTCCGACCCATGTTTTCTAGACAAGTGGCAGCTTGTTTAATTGCCTGGACAGAACACTACAATGTTTTGAAGGTACTAGGCTTTGGTGGTATGTGGTTTTGATGGGTTCTGATATAGTTTCTGTTTTCGTGTGGAAAGAGAAGGCAGATGGAAGAGAGAAGGGAGTTCCTGGTGCTTAGTTATCTTATGAGAAATCTTAAAGTAGCTGGACTAAATAAAATACTTTTCTCAAATATCTTTTTTTTTCACTTCCCAATTCCACTGCTTAGGCAAAATTACCGCAAGGCTATTTGACACAGAGGAAGAACTTTCTCTGCCAAAGGAGAGGGAAATGGGATTCAGTTAGATCAGGATGGAATTGATTTGCTCCTCTACAGTCTTTATAGGATAAAGGAAAAAAATCGAGTAGTCTAGGGATGAGGTTTATAATGACCACTTCCAGAGAAACTTTGAATCACTTATTATCACTTTTAAATATCCTTTCTTCTAAAAACCTCAAGGTCTCCAGATACTGAAAATGATATAGTGTATGTTGTAATTTAACTATTTGAGAGGAAAAAAGCACAGAAGGAGAAGAGACTGATTTTTTTTTTTAGGCACTCCCCTTCTAGATGACATTGGTTTTTATCAATGTATCCAATTAAATACTTAATTTCAAAGAGGACAGAGCTCACTGGAATTTTTCATTTTCTCCTTATGGTCAGTCAGAAAAGAAAAGATAGTGTTCTCCTTTGATTAAGTAAAATAAAACAAAACAAATCTGGTGGTACATAAACATAAATTTTTAAAACCCAAAGAAATCACTTTTCATTATCGCTTTCAAATATTAAAACTACATATACAAGTTTGTCACTGTCACAGGTTTGTTTTTGTTTGTTTGTTTGTTTGTTTTTAAGTAAACTCTATGCCCAATGTGGGGTTTGAACTCACTACCCTGAGATCAGGAGTAGTGATCAGGTAGATCAGCATGTTTTACCTCTTGAGCCAGCCAGGTGCTTCTCACTGTCACAAATTTTTAAAGAAATCACTTAGAGGGAAAAAATATTTGGCAGAAATATTCTATGCACTAGTTTTTTAGAGTCTTATAAACATTTATCTAGGTGCAGTGGATTTTTTTTAAAATTTACATTGTTTATACAATACCTTAATGATAGGCTATTAAAGTAGAATTTAATCATGGGATTAATCTTTTTTTTTAAGATTTTAATTATTTATTTGACAGAGAGAGAGATCACAAGTAGGCAGAGAGGCAGGCAGAGAGAGAGGAGGAAGCAGGCTCCCCCCCTGAGCAGAGAGCCCGATGCGGGCCTCGATCCCAGGACCCTGAGATCATGACCTGAACTGAAGGCAGAGGCTTTAACCCGGTGAGCCACCCAGGCACCCATGGGATTAATCTTTAAGAGAATTTATATAAAATCATTTGAGTACCCAGTGCCTCTTTTTCCTATCACCTTGCTTTCTTTTTTTCAGGGACAATATCATGCTTATTTCTATAGTCTGCAGTATTCCACATAAATTCCTTACCAAGTAGAGAATCGATTTGTACTACAGTACAGGAAGTTCTATCTTAAAAAAAAAAAAATTACAAGACAGTCTCAATAACTCCATCAGCCATATTACAATTTAAACCATGGGATGTCTTTTATTTAGTATTGAGTTCCTGGAAGTGTTCCTTGATCACAGTCTAATCATTTTGCATTTGTCTATGCTGAGTTTGCATTTATCTCCTGACCAAGTCACCAGAACAGTCTAAATTTTTTAACCTATTTACCAGCATTCTCATTACTCTTTTCTCCAATTCTATTTTTAATGTAATCAGTTAACAGACTGATCTCCTTTCAATAGATTTAAAAAATCACTTTATTATTAATATGCTTTATGGTTTATATAACATGAATACTATATGCATGTATAATGAATTCTTAATCTCATTACACATGTAATTTATTTTAAAGTCAAAAATTTCTTTTAGTGAATCGTCTGTCTAGTGATTCGGTTCTACTATGGCCATTAGTAAATGAATGTTGAGGCTTTTGGAATTATTTTTTCTATATGAAGAAAAGAAGTAAGAGTATTTGATGATAGCAGTATGTAACTAAGAATTTGTGCTTTTATGCAACTTATAATGTTTCATATTCCTTTAATCATATACTTTTAACATTTTAATTTTAAAAATGAAAAATTTCTTTATAGTTGCCATTAAAACCAAAAATGATTATATTGTAAGAGTTTGAATATATTCAGTGACTCTGGCTTATAATTTCTATCTGTAATAATGTCAAAGCACTGTCTGGTTAAGGCTTTCCCATAAGATGGGGTTAAATTCAGTGGCTATGCAATTCTTATGACCTTTTTCATAGACTGGAGATAACTTAGTCATTTTCCATTTCTCAGCTATAATATTTCTTTTGAATGTTGTGAACTTTTAAAAAATGTCACTAAAATGTTAACTATTTTTTTTCTTCACACATTTGTGGGTTTTGACTATACCAGCATGGGTGCTAAAAAGTCTATTGCAAATATCTTTAACAAACTATAACTACTTCTCAACTTATAGGTAATCCTATTTCACGCCTGAATGCATGATTTATGGCATTGAATAATCTATGATCTAGTCTTCTGAAAGGACACAAGAAAAGATCACTGGTTTCCCTTTTTATTCATTATTATTTATTTTAAGTAGCTCATTTTTATTCTAACATTTTACTGTGGTGTTTATATACATTTTGGATGATTTCCTTAAACTCTAAGGGGCTGTGAAAAATATAACTATAAAAGCAGTGGGAAAACCCCACAAAACACAAAGGTGTTAGATTCATCCATCTCAAAGGTAAAAACTTTTGTATGAAAAGTAAACACATACATTTAAAATATTGAAAAAAATAGGAAAATAATATTAGCAAGTACTACAGCTAGCTAACAGATATGGATCATTTACTATGTACCTAGCTGTCTTCTAAGAACTGTTCTTTCCCATCAATGGAAAAGGAAACCGGGTCCCTATCCCCATTCATAAAATTATTAAGAGGCAGTGCTTAATGCTAAATCTAGAAAGTATAGCTCAAGAGAACATGCTTGTAAGCCCTCCACTAAGCATTAAAAGAAATATAAAATTATTTCCACCACACATGAAGGAGTTCTGAATATGCCACCCCAAAATATTCCACTCTGGATTTTTGACTACTTTGAATTAAAGGCACTTGAAAAATGGCAGATACAAGAAAAACACTCTAACTTTCCTTCTTTTTTTATAAGAGCAGGAGATAAAATTCCCATGTGAAAGATGTTCTCCCCATACCAAAGGAAAGTAAGATTCTCATCATCAAAAAAATAAATAAAAATTTTAAAAAAAGATTCTCATCATCAAGGATCAAAAGTTGAGACTAAAAGAAAGCTATCCAAACAGACCTTATTAAAAGAATTCTTAGCTTCCTTTAGCCTCTGCACATACTTTGGTTACTTTTCTATGATTGGCTCTCTGTTCCACCTAATGTAAAAGCCTGTAGGTTTCTCCATTTTGAGTGTCTTCACTTCCTCTTTCTTCTCCTTCTCCTCCTCCTCCTCCTCCT
>PITA01011897.1:0-64567 GCA_004023965.1 Spilogale gracilis
GTCCATACAATTGTCCCTGGCTGCGCCCTGCAGCTCAAGCCAGCCCGCCTGGATTTTCCATCACTTGGCGCCTAAGGCGATCATTAGCTGAGAAAGGACAACCTCTACTAGCTGGCAGCCCGTCACTTACCAGCGGGGGGAGGCTGGCTGCAGGCTCCTGTGCCGGGTCCGGGCCCCATTTGCTCAGCCCGAGAGGGGTCCTTGGTTCTTGCCCCTGGGTGCATTGGTGCCTAATTAAATTCTATCCAGGGCAACGTGCGCTAAATATATGGAGGCTGAGAGGAAGCTGGGAGGAAAAGGGGGTCATTACCTGGGCAGAGAGAGTGAATCTTCTGAGAGCCAGGAGGACGGGATCCCTCTGATCACACTTTCTGTTTACCCTCAGAGAGCCTCTGCGTGAACATTAGCCATCTTGCTGAAATCAAGGAGAAATGGAAATTAGGAAGGGGAAAACAGAGCAAATCCGGAGCCCACGGAGAACGACACAGGGCCTGTCTACCGTAGGAGAGAGGTCTACCGTAGCTCCAAACAGACAATGCTGGCTGCAGAAACGTGACTCGGGTGCCCTTGTGGCACTGGGGTTATTGTTCATGTGTCGCGGCCCCGTTGCACGTTGGAGCTATGGCTGTGAGGACGGAAAGGATGGATGTGTCAGGAGCCCAAAGACCAGGTGTGTGTTGTGAAGCTAAATAGACGGTGGAAAAGCACGAGGAGAATCCTCAACCACAGTCCAGGGACCCCCGCAAAAGACTTGGGCCGGGGCAGGATCAAAATGGTGCGACCTGGTTATGGTTACTTTACCCCCCACCCCCCCACCCCGGTGAAGGGGAGTGGCTGCACAGTCTCTTAGAACAGTCAAGCTACCAGGGCTTTAATTAAGCCCCTCTTTCACCCTGCTGAAGAAACCTGTTCAGAGGGTAAAAAACAAAACAAAACATGAGCTCAAGGTGACCCATTACTGGCAAAAGTAAGACCAGAATCCAGAGCTCCCTGCTTTGGGAAACGGAATCCAAGGAGGAGGGTGACTGGTGGTTAGAGGGAGATCCAGGGTGCTCTTGGTCACTGTAGAGGCTCAGGATTTTAGTCATTTTAGCATGTATTAAGCACTTGCTGTATTCAAAGCAGTACCAGTGAGGCCCCTGCCCTGTGAGCCCTCCAAGGAATGCATAAGGAAGCTGCAGTCCTTTTTCTGTGCCTGGTAACAAAGGCCTAAAAGACAAGGGGCGAAGGGACTGGAGAAGGGAAGAAAGAAGCTGGCCACTTGCAGGGGTCCGCTTTTGTATGCAGCCCACAGCAAGGTTTACAGGGGGACAGCCTGGGTGTAGGACGCTTTTCCCAGGGCTGGAGGTGCGAGAGAGGACATCTGGGTCAGGCCCTTTGCTTCACTTTTCCGGAGCAGGAGCCTAATGCAAATTGGGGAGGCAACTTTCCCTGCTGGAAGGCTCCTTGCAGTTCTCTCTCTGTTGCTCTGGACAAATAGAAGAGTGTGGCTTATCCCCAAAAGCTCCTGGACAAATGTAGGCTCTCTGGGGGAGCCGGTAAGGGAATACTGCTTCCCTTAACAAAACAAACTCGAGACTCTCCAAGGTTTAGCACTGGAAAGGGAATCTCCCAGCAGAGAAGGGGAGCCGGCTTAAGTGCCCCCCACGCTGTACCCCTCGGATTCCACCTGCCTCTCGGGACGCTCTCAGTGTGATCACAGGTGCCCTCCCCACAGCCATCTGGCCGTGGCCCAGCCTCTGCTCTTGGTTTCCCTAAGCAGAGGCGAAACATGCTGGAACCTTCAAAGCACATTCCTAAACACTAAGGGAGATCTGCGGGGAAGTGAAAACAAAGAGGCCAAGGAGCGCGGGAGCAGTTCAGCTTACAGAGTCTGTGGGCCAACAGGGCTGGCCCAAGTTCAGTCAGACTTCCTGGCTGTGGGCCAGCCCGAGCTGGCAGTGTGCCCTTTCCAGCCCACCACTCAGGCCTTCTTTGGCCCCCAGACCTGGGCACCACCCTCACACCCAGCCCAAGCCCCGGAAAGCCCTGCAGTCTCTCGGTGGTCCTCTCCACCCTCCCTCTCACCACTCAGGGTACTAGTCCCAGTGCCAGTCAATGGTCCCTACAGCCCCTGACTTAGCCCAGAACTTCCCAAGAGTGAGTGCATTGCCAGTGGGCCAGGTGAATATGGGGGTGGCCCAGGGCCACTGACAGGTGCCTCCTGGCCTTGGCCAGCCATCTTGGGCAGTTGCGGGTATGTGGCCACTGCTGCCCCTGGTGTGCCATGAAAATAGCGCGTTGTACGTGCCGACTTATGATAAGTGTGACACCCAAGGCCCCAAGAGGTACCCGCACAGGTAGCGGGGAAAGCATCAGGCCCATGGCCCTTTACCAGAGGTGGGCGTTTGTTCAACACCCAGCCCCTCTTGTTGGTCGGGCATTGCATTTGTGGCTGTTGGGGTTCGCTGGGGGAGACCCCAGGCCCTGGGCCCCTCCTTAGAGAGCGTTACAATCCCCCCCCAAGAGAGATAAGCCCCAAGCAGCCAAAAACCTCGCTGTGCTCACATTAATTGAAACCAGGGAAAGAGCCCCCCTTTGGTTTTCCTCCTCAGGCCATATGTATTGTTCAAGCCAGAGGGCCAAGGGTGTGCTTCTGCCCGCTTTCCACTTACAGCTGGATAACCAAAGATTTCCCCCTAACTCAGAGCTGCCGGCCTGCTGAACGGGAACTGGGGCATGTGAGTTCTGTGCTCTCGCCCCTAAGGTTCCACCCAGACAAGGTTGTGTTAGCGGCAGATGTTAGGGGGAACACCTGCGTGCGCCCCAAAATTCCAAGGATAGATATCAAGGGTGTGCAGAGGGAAAGTAAACCCCTCCCACCCCCCTTCTTCATTCATCCAGTTTGTCTCTCTGTGGGGGTCGGTGCTCCCAGAAGTCTTGCTTACCCTCTCTGAGATTGTCCATTAAGGCTAATTCTTTTTAAAAATTTTATTTTATTTTATTTTTGAAAACCCCAAACCCACAGAAAAATCGAAAACCCATATAGGAAGGCAGATTTTCAAAAGCACTATATTTATTCAACACGCCTACCCTTGGAAAGAATTCAAAACCCCTTCAAAGATCTGAATTCATTTAACTTTATCTTCCAATGTTACTTAGGAATACTTTGCCCTCCTAGATACGTCGCTCGTCCATCCTTCCTTCCTGCGCCACCCAGCCCCCCTCCCCCAGCCCCTAGCCCCTTCTAAGGGTGCCTTGTTTATGGTGGGCTTTTAATAAATCTTGTGGGATTTAAACAGCAGACCACACTAGAGTTGGCCGGGAGGAGCCAAGACTGCTCGCTTGGAAACCTGGCTCTGTCACCTGAATACTGAGTCGCTTTATGCAGTTCCTCTTGGGGCCTCCCTTTGCCCCTCTAAAATGGAGGGTAGTAACACAACAAATTTCAGAATGTTGGGAGAATTCAGTTGGTAGATGGACAGAAAGCCCTTAAATGAGCGCCTGGCTCCTACGTATGTTCAGAAGGTGCTCAATAGGTATGGGGGAGGCTGGACGCTGAAACCCATTTGGTATCAACTTTGTTTTGGTGATTGCCTGGGAGTCATTTGGCCCCAAGTTCATCGGTGTGGGCGACAGAGGCCCGAGAAAACCGGAATGCGGCTGCATGATCTTCCCTGAGAGCAGCTGTGCTAGGAGCTGAGGCAGAGTGGCGTGTGAGCGGCAAGGCTTTCCCGTGGACAGTTTCCACACTCATGCAGAGTGTCTAGCCATGCTTATTAAAAAGGCATTTGGAGGGAAAGTGCCCCCCCCTTTTCTGTTCTAGCTAGCTGCTTGCATGCCGATAGAAACATCTTCAGAGGAAGAACTAGCATTTACTTTAGGGACAGAGCCAGGAAGAGCATGCCTCTCTCTCTCTCTCTCTCTCTCTCTCTCTCTCTCTCTCTCTCTCTCTCTCTCAGGGAGTTTCAGGCTCACAAAAGGCCTGCTTCGGGCCCAAGATGAGGGTCACACAGGCCAGTGGGTGTGATCCCTGGAGTCGCCCTGTCTGATAAGCCAGAGAGAGTCTTATGGACCGTCCAACAAAGTTTGGCCCGATTCTCTTCATATTAGGAATGGTTGAGTGGTGGATGTCTTAAGAGCCAGAGGCAAGAGAGGACACCGGAAAGATAAAGAAATTTGTTAAAAGGTATACTTTGCTCTGTGCTATAAAATACTGTGCCTAATGTTAGGCTTTGAGGGCTATAATATCTGACCTCGACACTGTAGTGTTTTGGCCATATAATTTAATTAATGTGTGATGCTGGCATGATGCCAGAGACTCCAGCATTCTGGCAGCGCTTGGAAGTCACATAAGTCTCTTTGAAGTTCCTCCCAGTGAACTAGCACCCAGAGAAACCTCCTAAAGTTGAGGACAGACCCCCAATCCGGGGTACAGAAATTTAGCTGCATGGCGGTTATACTGGATGGCGCTGGCCAAGCTACCTGCCAACTGATCACGGTTCTAGAAGCCTGCTGTGGTTTCTGAGGGCCCGGACCACGATGAGCGGCTCCTGGAGGATGAATAACTCATCCCTCATCAGGGACCACATGAGGAGGTCCCCTGTTTGCCGATTTTTCTCCCCAAGATGTTTTCTTCTCCCTCCATTTTGCCTATCGCCAAATCATCGAGCCTCATGGGGGAGGCACAGGGTAGATAAGGGGTGTATTAACTAAGGACAAAAGAACTGTATACGTCCATTCTGATCGTAATTAACACTTACGATGCACCGACCAAGTTTTCGGACATTTATAGCACGGAACAAAACGGTGTCTTGGCCATTCATAAAATTTCATTTCACTGGAGACAGAAAGAGAATAAATAAACGGGCACACATACGTATGTCATATTTTCGGTTGTGATAAGTGTTAGGATGAATTAAGAAGGGTTAGGTGCCTGGGTGCCTCAGTTGTGTAAGCAAGCGTCCGACTCTTGATTTCTGCTCAGGTCATGATCTCGGGGTCCTGAAATCAAGTCCCAGGCTGGGCTCCGCGTTCTGCATGGAGTCTGCTTGTCCCTCTCCCTGTGTCCCTCCCCCTGCTCCCTCACTCTCTGTCTCTCTCTAATAAAGAAAATAAATACATAGACTCTTTTTAAAAAAAGAATGAAGAAGGGTACAGGGCTAGAGAGAGGTGGGGTGTTCTTTTCGATGGCCGACTGGGCGTTAGGAATCTGGGGTTGACAGGATCACAGGCTTAGGTGGTGGGTGTCAGTCAGTGCTTGCCACAGTAATGCTCTGTAACAAACCACCTTAGAACTTGGTAGTTTACATCCATAAGCATTTGTTTCTCATGTATGTGTCTGGGAGTCACCTGTGGTTAGCTTCTAGACTGTGTTCCATTGGTCTGGATTCCAAGTGTGGGTTGGGTCCAGTCTCCTACATGTCTTTCTCATCCTCCATGGATGAGTGGATGACCAGGGTCATGCCTGGTGAGTCCTGGTCTCAGAACTCGAACTCTGTTAATTCTGTTTACATTCCATTGGCCAAAAGATGTCTGCGGCCTGACATTGATGGGATGGATGGGAGGTATGCTCCGCCTTTGGCAGGAGGGATTACAAAGTCACGTGACAAAAGGGCGTGGACACAGGACCGGGTAAAGACTTGGGAACAGCAATGCAATCTGAAACAGATGATTCAAACCCAAACTATGTGTCTCTAGCTATGGCATTTATATATACAAATACATAAATCAAATGATATAACCGCCTTTGCTGGAATCTTCTATTTTAGATTAAATTTCAATGAATCCATGCAATAATTACACATTAGCATCCCTGAGGTGGCTTATTATGGGACCAAAGGCTCCTGGGTCATGGCCACAAACCTCAGGAAACCTGGGAAAATGGACCACAGATCGTCCCAGGGCTCAGAGAGAAGGCCATGATAGAGAACTTTCTTCCTGCCTGGGCTTCTCTTGAAGGGCTGGTGCAGTGGGAAAGACCAGAGGAGACCTCCAGATCCAGCAGGTGTCCTTGCTGGCTTCTGAGCATGTCTGGGAGTGACACAAATCTGGGCTAGGCCCCCCCGGTGTCGCACACGGCCTCACTGGACTACCAACTAGACGTTTAGCTAGTCTCATTAGTTGTCCAAGATGCATGTACATATGTTCGTTGTATAAAGGCACAGGTCAAAGATCCCAGAAGTTTCTTGCAACTCCTGTCCTCCCAGGCCGGTCTTCCCTTTCTCATGCCGTTCTTGAGTAATGTAAGAGGGATCCCTAAGTGTCTCTTCAGAAAGTGATGATGTTTAAAATCGGGTCTCTCTTCAGCGAATTCCTCCAGGGATCTGCAGTCAGCCACGTACTGGAAACTGGCCCTTTCCTTTTGGAAGGAAAACTTGCCGTTCAACCGATCCCGATGGCAAGTGGAATCTAATTGCCTTTGGCCAAAGTGATTCTAATCAAAAGAATCCACTGTGTAAAAATTCAAGGTGGCAGTGTCAAGATTCACATCTTGTAAGCAGAGATACTGGAGCCCGGGGGCAGGTGTTTAATGGTAGGGCCCCATAGGGATTCCGACCATCTCTTACTTGGGAGAATCCTGGCTCCTGTCTCCGAAGGTGTGCGAAGTGATCCATCTTCTGTAACTAATCCTGGCCTAGGACTGGGAGGGGGACCAGCTGGATGTAATCACCTCCCAGACCCGCCGCCCTTGTGGAGAGCGGGGGCCATTCCTGACCCTACAGCTGGGTCTCCGATTCCACTGGCAAAGTTGCTTGATTTAACAGGGTCTTTCTTGAACTTAGCCACATTGGAACCTCGCTGGGCTTTGCTTCTTTGTCACTTGTAGCGTTCATCTTTTCACGACTCTATCCCAGAGGCCCTTCTGTGCCTTCAGCCTTCATCCCCGTTAGATGATGATAATGACGATGGCGGTGATCCACTTTTTGTTGAAGCAAACTAGCTACACGGAGAAGCACACATGCCATTCGTGTATGCCCGTTTAACAAGCACCCAGATCAGGAAACAGCGCATCACCAGTAGCCCAGAAATCAGGTGGTGCCTCCCTTGTAGGCACTAAGGCCGCTAAGTAACTGTTGTCCTAACTTCTTCTTTTTTCTTTCTTTTTTTTTTTTTTTTTTTTTTTTTTTTTTTTTTTTTTTTTTTTTTTTTTTTTTTTTTTTTTTTTTTTTTTTTTTTTTTTTTACTATTTTGTTATTCTTTTTCAAGTTTCTCTACCCCCAGCGTGGGGCTCGAACTCACAACCCCAAGATCAAGAGTCGTTCACTCTACCGACTATACCAGCCAGGCGCCCCTGTTGTCCTGCTACTACTACTACTTCTTCTTCTTCTCCTTCTTCTCCTTCTTCAGATTTTATTGATTTGACGAAGAGAAACACAGCTAGAGAGGGAACACAAGCAGGGGGAGTGAGAGAGGGAGAAGCAGGCTTCCCACCGAGCAAAGCAGGCTTCCCACCGAGCAGGGAGCCCGATGCGGGGCTCCATCCGAGACTCCAAGCTCATGACCTGAGCTGAAGGCAGACGCTCAAGGACTGAGCCCCCCGGCGCCCCGCCCCTGTCCTAACTTCTAACAGCATTGATTAGCATTGTCTGATTTGGTACTTGACAGAAACGGAATCTACAATGTAAACTTTTTGTGTCCGACCTCTTTTATTCCACATGACACTTATGAATGCCATCCATAGTGTGTCTAGTGTGGTTCGTTTGTCCCCTATGCTGTGTGGTATCCCACAGTGTGAACACAGCACAGTTTATTTGTCTACTGCCGTCTTGTTGATGGGCAGCTTTGCTCTGGACCTTTTGCTAACCAGGCCACTATGAACACTTGTGCACCTGCCTTCTGGTGAAGAGACAGATGTTTCCGCGGGCTGTATATATACACCCACAAGTTGTATTGCTGGGCTATAACCTGGGCCTCCGTTCAGCTGTAACTGGAATTTTCCAGGCTCTAACTTGCCAGAGTTTTCCAAGGCAGTCATGCCGATTCGGACTCCTACAACCCGAGTATGAGAGCTCTCCTTGTCAGCACTTGGGATTTTTTGTTTCCTTTTAGGCATTCCAAGGGACCTGATTAGATTTCAAAGTAATTTCCTTTCTTGAAAATTCTCCCAAGTGTCTCCTGTAAAATCATCGTGGGGAAAATGTCAGCTGAGGCCCTGAGACGTAAGCGCCTGTGGTTTTCTTGCACTTTTCAGGAAAATTTGTAGTGTGGTCCTTGATCTTTAAAAGATGGTAGCTGTGGCGCCTGGGTGGCTCAGTCACTGAGCCTCTGCCTTCAGCTCAGGTCATGGTCCCGGAGTCCCAGGATCGAGCCCCACATTGGGCTCCCTGCTCAGCGGGAACCTGCTTCTCCCTCTCTCACTCCCCCTGCTTGTGTTCCCTCTCTAGCTGTGTTTCTCTCTGTCAAATAAATAAATAAAATATTTTAAAAAGAAGAAAAAAAGAAGGTAGCTTCTGGAAATAGAGAAAATAAAAAAATCTGGATCAAACTTCAAGCCCCTGCTCCCCTCCCCCCAGTCTAGTCCCCCTCTGCACTGGTTTCCACAAGCCACAAGCACACTCACCAGGCGGCCTGAGGCTTCCCGATGCCCACCCACGCCCTTCTGCCCACTCCGCCCTTCAGTGGAGCCTCAGCGCCTGGGCCCCTGGCCGGAGTGACCCCCTGTCTCCCTGATGCCCAGCTCCAGCCGTAACTCCTCCGCAGAGCCCAGGCGAACTACTGGCTTAAGTCTGATCATCCCAGATGTCCTTGTGTTCATTGTGGAAGCCACAAACTGTGTTGTCTGGCCTCTCTGGTGTATCTTTAGCTCCTTGATTCAGTTGTAAGGGACCACAGAGCCTAGCAAGGGGCCAAAACACACGAGTTGTCCACAACCTTAGGGTCCAGAAGGTCTGAATATAATCAGATGAGCACACATCATGAGTGATTTCCCAATACTGAGTGTATTTTGTGGAAAACCTTGTGGCCTCCTCTGTCTCTGATAGCCTGGCTGAGCCTCAGAACTCACCGGCTTGTTCACACTGTCACTGCTTCTGTGTCACCTCAGCCGTCAGTGTCCCAACAGAAGGCAGAGTCCTGCCCCTGTGCCTGAGAAGTCGGACTGCGTAGGCCTGGCGTTCTCTCCCTTTTTTGTTCCCCCTACGATTCATTTAATCCTATTTGAGACCCAGAGAGAATGGGGGCGGGGCAGAGGAAGAGGGAAGGAAAAGAATCCCAAGCAGGCTCCCCACGGAGCAAGGACCCCAACATGGGACTCAGTCTCAAGACCCTGAGATCAGGACCTGAGCCAAAACCAAGAGTGAGATGCTTAACCGACTGAGCCACCCGGGCACCCCTGGCATTCTCTGCCTTTAACAGTCACCGTGGCTGAGCACAGCCAGGTTTGAAAACTAGCCAAGTCTGAAAAGAAACGTTTGCTTCTAGAAAATGAGAAAATGTCAGAGGCTGCGGGGAGAAGAGGCGGTGATGTAAGGTTTTGGGTTGAGAGAGATGGTGCTTGAGTCTGGGCTTTTTCTCTTATCACGGGTGTGACCATGGGCAAGTTCCTCAACCCCTCTGAGCCTCAGTTTTCTCTTCTGGGAAGTGGGAACAAACACCATGGGGCTGACTGTTCTAGTGTAATGAGTTACCTGGGATTTGTTGGTAATTTGCCAAGAGGAATTCCAGGAAGGGCTCCTCGGGGTGGCTCTCACCTGGCGTGTCTTGTGCAAGATTGTCTGCTCATAGGGCGCCTGGGTGGCTCAGTTGGTTAAGCGACTGCCTTCGGCTCAGGTCATGATCCCAGCGACCCGGGATCGAGTCCCACATCGGGCTCTCTGCTCGGCAGGAAGCCTGCTTCTCCCTCTCTCCCTCCCCCTGCTTGTGTTCCCTCTCTGGCTGTGTTTCTCTCTGTCAAATAAATAAAATCTTAAAAAAAAAAAAAAAGATTGTCTGCTCGCAGGGCTACTAGCTTGTGTGGCCCATTTTCTGGAAGTTTGGTGGGGCTGTCGATGGTGGTTGACTTCCTTCTGACTTCTTCCGGAGAGGGTGGTGGCCCCAAGGAGCCAGGAGGAAGCCGCATAACTTTTTTTCTGACCTAGCCTTAGAAGTCTGATGGCATTGCTTCTGCTGTGTTCAAAGCAGTCATGAGCCCACACAGATTCCGGGAGTGGGGACACTGACTCCTGACTCCCGGTGGGAAGAATGTCAGTAACTTGCAGCTGTTTATCTTGTAGTGTTGTTTTCAAGATGAAATGAGCTGATCTTTTGGAAGTGCTGGGCCAGTGTGGATTCCCCTTCCAGTCTAAGGCCCAGGAGCTCACGGGTCACTGCCGGGAGCCATGTTCACAGTTGCCGTTGTCCATATCTCCTAGGTGGTAGAGACCGGGTGAAGGCACAACCGTTCTTGGTTTCTAGTCATTTCCAGTTCCTTTGGATAGTTGGTGCAGGGCAGTAGTGGGGCACTTTCTGATTCCCTGATGGGGGTTCCTGGCTGCAAGAGGTGTCCCGAGGTTCCCTGTGACCCCATATGAGCCCTTCCCTAATTTCAATGTGCCTAATTTCAACTAGAAGCTTCTTGGGCTCCCAATGGGAGCATTGGCTGAAGACACTGTGTGTGTCTATGTTGGTCTGGTGTGTTGGGACAGTGAACTGTGTGGCAACTGGAGGGAAGCTTTTGTGGCTTGGTTCTAGTACCTCATGTTCGAGAACGGGTCCCTTTTCTGACTTTGCTTTCTGCACCCCAGGTTTGGAGAGAAGGGAGAAAGTCAATGGGAGACCATTTGGGCCAGCTTGTGGGCTCCTAGGGGGAGGTGGGGGATGGACTGCCTCCCGGAGCTGCCTTCCAGGGTAAGTCAGGATGAGGCAGTGTTAAAAGGGACACTGGGGAGGCAGGACAGAGGACGGAGAGCCACTCTGGGTGTGCTATGATGTGTTGTCGTTTGGGAAGGGAGTGATTGAGAGCCTTAGCTAAGGAAGGGTCCAGTTTGCCCCTCTGGCTCACACCCTTCTTCTGGAAGAAGGCAGTGGAACCTGCGCTGGGCAGTGTGAGGAAGCCGCTCTGTCTGGGGCTCCTTCCCCTCCCCCATCACCACCACTAGCCTGACGTTGGCCCACTGTCGTTCAGAGCAGGGGACTGGACATGAGAGGCTCAGAGCTCGGTGGCGACACGACAGTTTAACCAGTGGAGCTCTCATTATTGGGCTCCTTCTACACACAGACACTGGGCTGAGGGCGAGGAAGGGTCCACAGGCCTCCATGACGCTGGCTGGGGGGCACAGTTTGACAACCGACAGGGCACTTGCCCGAGGGAGCGATAGGCACCTACGTGCCTCAGGAAAACATGGGGGGCGCAGAAGGGCTCGGAGGACTGAGGAGGCCCAGAGGGCTCCCTCACAGAGTCACTAGGCTAGGCCATCCCGCAGGCTTGCTGTCCGCTCGCAGCTTCGTGCCTCGGGTTCCCCGTCTGCAAAATAGGACTCATGAGGAGCCTCCCTCAAGTGTCATGAGGGTGAAATGTGGGGGTGCAGATAAGCCCAGTCAGCCCTTAGTCAGGTTGGGCTTCAGGTAGGGATTTGCCTGGGCATGAGCCAAAGAAGAAGGGAGGGAGGCTGAGGGACGTTGGGATCACTGAGATGAAGAAGCCAGCAGGAGGCCACAGGGTAACGAGGGGCAGTTGGCTCCTGGGGCCGGTTCAGTAAGGAGCAGAGATCCAGTGTGCTGTTGGTGGTTCCTGCTTCCAAGGCCTCCCAGCTTCTCCTTCCCTCCCTCCAGCCTGGTTCACCTTTAGCACTCATCCTTCCACCTCCTGACATACCCAGCTGTCCCCTGCCCCACCACTGGGGCCCGCCCCTCCCTACCCTAGGGGCTGACTAGCTCCTCCTTGTTCTGCTCCCTGGGCCCAAATTGCCATTCTCTTTAAGCGTCAGACCTCCGGGGAGAGGAAAGACCATCCTTTTAGGAGTGCGGGTGCAACAGCTGTGTGACCTCAGGAGAGCTACTTAACCTCTCTGTGTTGGTTTCCTCATCTACGAAAAAGGATAATGATTGCGATGACTGACTTGTTCTGACTGTACTCCTGCTAGGATTAAATAGGGGAACGTGGTCGGTATGTAGCTGATACTTAGCAGATGCTTAATAAATGGCAACTCTTTTCATAATGATGCTACGGCTGTGTATCCAGAAGGTGTTTGATTGGTTCGCGTTCGGGGATTTTACTGGCATAGGGGGCCACTTATTTTTTTTTTTTAAGATTTTATTTATTTGACAGAGAGAAACACAGCCAGAGAGGGAACACAAGCAGGGGGAGTGAGAGAGGAAGAAGCAGGCTTCCCACCGAGCAGGGAGCCCTATGTGGGACTCGATCCCGGGTCGCCGGGATCATGACCTGAGCCGAAGGCAATCGCTTAACCAACTGAGCCACGCAGACGCCCCTAGGGGGCCACTTATTGCTAGAGGGTGGTTAAAGAAACAGAGGTCCTCTTCCCTTGGTGATTCAGGGAGAGCACCCCTTTATCCGGCTGACACATACCCCGTGATCTGCCCCAGGATTGGGAATAGCAGGAATAGCAGATGCAGTGTGTGTGTGTGTGTGTGTGTGTGTGTGTGTGTGTGTGTGTGGAGGGGGCAACCCAGAGGGAGCTGGGAACCTCTGCGGGAAGAAACAGTTCTGGATAAAGGATTTTCTCATTTGAGAAACATACCTTCTTCCAAAACTTTTGGACGGAAACCATTTTGCTGTTGCCATGCGATGTATCAGTGGGTTGCTGTTGGGTAACGAAGGGCCCTAACAGGGAGCGGCCGAAAACCACAGTGTATTCTTGGTCCCTCTTGGACGGTTCCTGCTCACAGCTAGTCGCTGGAACAGGTGCATGAGGGGCAGTCGGCCAGAGGACATCGAGGGGGAGGCAGACCCCTGCTTCCGTGGCCCCCTGCATAGTCTGGAGGTCGGAGCTGGCTCCCGCTTGCGGTGAAAAGTGGCTGTCCCCCCTGTCAACTCGCATCCTTTGGTACCCGAGACTCTCTTCTTTCCAGAGCATTTTTCAGAACTGCCTGAGAGACTGAAGCAGAGAGCCTCAAGGTCTCTCAAGACTGTGTTTCTAAAGTCAGACAGTGTCACTTCGGCTGCATCCTGTTTGGCCGGAGCCCGTCTCCAGGCCAGCCCGGATTCCAGGGCTCGGGAGGTAGATTCCACCCTGTCTTCATTCCTCTGGGCCGCTGTGACAAAGTTCCACCGCCTCCTGGGTCTGGAAGCTAGAAGTCTGAGATGGAGGCATGGCTTTTGAGGCTTGGCTCCCGGGCTGGTAGATGGTCACCTTCTCACTGTGTCCTCACGTGCTCTTCCCTCTGAATGGGTCTGTGTCCATATTTTTTTTTATAGGGACACCAGTTGGATTGGATTTGGGCCCACCCTCATGACCACATTTTTATTTAATTTCCTCTTTAAAGACCCTAACTCCCAATATAGCCATACTCTGAGGAACTAAGGGTTAGGACTTTAGCATGTGGATTTGGGGGCACACAATTCAGCCCATGATGCAACCCCTTGGTGGGAGGAGCTACCGAGAAGTGGAGGCCGTGTTTAATCTGTGATGGGAGACTATATAGTGCCCAACCCCAGCAAATGCTCATGCACGCTGACTGCTAAAATTACTATTTTATTACCTCGGCATTGTGAGGTTAGTGAGGAAGCACTTCCACCAGAGGCCCTAAAGCCCCCGACTCACCCTCTCCTGCAATCTTGTGCCTTCCCCAGGCTGTAGGGACCTCAGTCGTCTTGGCCACTAACCTTCCCACTCACTCAGCCGGCCTCGAGTGGGCTATGTGGGCAGCATCACTGGACAAGCCGGATTGGCCCCACCAGCCTTTATTACCCCCACGACCTCCACAACATACCCCAACATCCTACACCTGACTGGTCGCCTCCCCCAGGGTGCCCAGAGTGTCTTTTCCAGGACTTTCTCCCTTGCGAGCACGGAGACTTATTCCCATAGCATCTGACTTATACATAGGTCTACATTTGTAGATTAGGATTGATTTCCAAATCTTCATGGTCCCATTAAGGCCCTAGCTCAAATTCCAAAGTTACAAAGAACCTACTGGGACTTGGGAAGATTTCTTCGATCACAGCTTCTCTGGTGCTCATTCCTCCCCTCCTGTCCCTTACCGGAACCTGTTCCACGTGTGCCCATCCTCACCAGAGCGCACCTTCCGAAGATGCGGGGTTTTGACATTGAACCTGACTTGTACGCACCATGATTTGATGGGACAGTGATGCAGGGAGAGAGGAAGCTTTTCTGTTCCCCCTGAGCCTCCTTACACATACATGTATGCATACACACACACACACACACACACACACACACACACACACATACACACTGGGGAGCCATCCTGCGTCCCAGGCAATATCTCCTCCCAGGCTGTGCCCCTGAACTTCCAGAGCAAGATCAATGAAGGAAAGTGAGACTGCTACAGGTGCAGTCACACCGAGAGACATGAGAACATGGGGAAGAAGACAAGGAGAAGAAATGGCATGCAGTTGGGGGTCTGACGCCATATTTCTTGCAGCCCTGATTGGCACACATGCAGCTCAGAGACACAGGAATGGGGGCACCCAACAGAGAAGGCCCACAGAGCCCACCCAGGTTGCCAGAGCTGCAGCTCAGTAAGGGAGATGATTTTAGTTCTGTCCGTGAAGACCGTTGTGAGCTGATGGTGAATTTGTAGAAGGCTTCCCCAAAAAACACGCCTAAATGACCGCAGCATCCCTACTGAGCCTACATAGCCCTCCCCGGCGCACCGTGCTCCGGTAGAGGGTCCCCGAGACCCTTGTGCAACCCCCGTCCCCACCCCCTGCTGCACATGCAGCTTGGTGACATCCCCTTCAGAGTGGGAGAAGCACGTGTATCCAGAAGAGGAATTCCCGCAGGGATTTCAGGAAAGGGACAGAATGGGGATTTCTGGTCCCTATGACCCCTTTTGTAAAAGTCACTGTTTCACTCACAGTGGATGTCTTGAAACCTCTGAAAGTAAGGTCAGCAAGGGTCTGAGACTCCCAGGCCTCAGAGTTACTCCAGGGCTCAGGAACGAGGTCAGACGTGCTAACCGCCGAACTGCGGCCTGAAGCTCCCGCCGCTGCCGCCAAGTAGCTCTGGGCTTGGCCCCAAACTCTGGGCCTATTTAAACAGCACGCTCTGCTTCACTCTCCACTCGGAGTTGCCTGCTTGGAAAACATCTCTGCCCGGGTGGTGAGGGATCTAAGCCCTGGTGACAGGGAAGTTGAGATTTTCGCGACCAGCGGCCGAAGGCTGCTAAGAACATCCAGCCACAGATCTGACCACAGGCCAGTTAATGCCCCGTGGCTTCTGTGGCCCTCCAGGCGGGGAAGGTAGGAGCTGACGGGGCAGCCAGTGCTGCTGGAAGCCCTCAGCTGGGAGTGTGCAGACTTGAAAGTAAAGAAGAAAGTAAAAGAAACACACACACAGAAGAAAGAAAAGAAAAAAACACAAAAAAACCCATCAGTAAGCCCACCCTACCCTCAAGGAATATACCGTCCAGGGAAGGAGGACACTGACCCTACCACAGGGACCCAATGGAGGTTACAGTTAAAAGCAAGGACAGCCATACCGAGGGGACAGGAGGTTCCTAGCACAAAGGAGACAGACCGCCCTGGCTTCCCACAACCAGATGGGTGCATCTGTGGCTTGGCAGCTGGTGAGCTGCCCAGGAGCCCAGGATACACGGGCCTTCCTCCGGCCCTCGATCTCTACATCTGCAAAGCCAGGCGTTGAGCTCAGGTCCAGAAACATTTCATGGGCAAAGGGGGTGCCGGGCCAGGTGCCTGGACCCCAGTTCATGCCTCAAGGGCATGTCAGGAGCAGGTAGTCAGTGGGGGCCTGGCCAAGGAAGCAGGGGGAGAGGGAGGGGGGGAGAAAGGGGGTGCCCAGAGCGGGACCTGTGTGCGCAACAGTGGGGAGCGACGGTGTCTTTATGGAGGAGTAGTGGCAAGTCCAACTTGGCTGGAGTGGAAGGAAGTTCCTGTAGAGGAGAGGAAGATAAGAGGAAAGCCAGGGTGGGGGGCTGGCCAGCGGCCAAGGTGGCTTACTTTCCTCCTGCAAATTTGCTTCTTGTCACGTGATTGTGCCCTGCCCCTCGGTACTGGAACCACCTCGGGAACCCCCAGCGCCCAGCGAGAGCGCCCCCGCTGCCCCCACCCTGCTGCCATTGGGTCATCCGCCCAGAGCGCCCATATGGTGACAAGCATTACTCTTCCCCACGTCGTTTCTGGACGTTTGGCTTTATTGAATTTTTTGGGGGTGTGGGAACATTTTATGGAAGGGCAGTGCACGGACAGAAAAGTGTGTACATCCTAAGCGCACGGCTTGATGAATTTTTACAAGCCCAGCACACCCGCATGGCCAGCCTCCAGATCAAGATGCAGACTATTCCCTGCGCCCCTGCCTCCCCCGAAGTGCCCGCTGTGCTCATCCCCTCCACAGTAGCCCCTAAGCTGACTTCTGACACCTTGCTTTGTAAAAAGAACCTTCCCCAGCGGCCTCCCACTTGAGGCCAATAATGAAGGCTGAGCTTCCAGAGATCCCTCTGGCCTATGGAATCCTTCGAGGAAATCTTGGAGAATCCCTAATAGAGGCAGTAGAGGGCCCACGGAGACTTGGGGTGTGGGTGGGCGAGGACTACATGGATGTCTGGCACAAATAATAGATAAGCTATAGGGGGTGACAAAGCGGAAGACGGGGTCAGGAGGGAATGAAGGGGAGATGAGACTGGATCCAGAGAGCTGGGCCAGGTTATATATGTAAGCGCGTCTTGAAGGGCAAAAAAAGAAAGCTCACACCTGCCCAGAAGGAAGGAGAGACGGAAGGTCTGGGGAGGTGTGACTCCTGCCTCCCCAAAGGATGTCCTCCATGCTACAGGGACTCTCCTGCGAGTCATTCTTTTAGCTGAAGATTAGAAGGAGGATGGGGCACCTGGGTGGCTCAGTCGTTAGGCGTCTGCCTTTGGCTCGGGTCATGTTCCCGGAGACCCGGGATCCAGTCCTGCATCGGGCTCCCTGCTCCACGGGAAGCCTGCGTCCCCCTCTCTCACTCCCCCTGCTTGTGTTCCCTCTCTAGTTGTGTTTCTCTCTGTCAAATAAATACAATCTTAAAAAAAAAAAAAAAAGATTAGAAGGAGGTAGGGTCCTCGCCTTGAGGGAAGAGACAATTGAAGTTTCATTGTCCCAGCATCTGCGAAGATTTCTCATTTTGTGTATGTGTGAGAGAAAGAGACAGAGACAGACAGAGAGCAGAGAAAGCATGCTTCATTCCTAGGGGGCCTCTGCCAGATGGGCAGTGCTGGCTTCCTTTTGCAGGATGATGGCAGGGGTACGAAGTAAGACAGAGGGAGGAGGGCGCCCCGGAGATTGAGATTGGCTGAGATCTTTGAGAAAGCCAGAATCCAAAGTCCAGAGAGGGCCAGTGACTCGCCCAAGGTCACACACCGAGGGCGCCCGCTTCAGAAACCAGATCTCTTGTCCCCTCCATGCTTCTTTCTGTTCCTGTGTACCACCCCCTCACTTTACAAAGAGCCCTGTGTTGCCACCAAAAGAGCTGAATTACCTCATTTTTGAAAGACGTTATGAATTCAGTTCCATTTTGTGGACCAGGGCAAAGATGCTGTGACATTATAATTCATGTCCCACTTCTTCTATTTATCTTTGCTGGGTTTTGTGTATCTTTGGAAGCAGCCTTAAATCATTATGGGAACAAAGTAGGGCGAAAAATAATAATATATAATTACAAATGAGGAACAGGCTGTGTGATCCTATTAATTGCCTTCCCTGCAATCCCTATTCTTGGTATTTTCAGAATAATTAAAAGATTAGGCTAACGTCAGTGGAGGTAGTGGGTGAGCACTGAACCCCAAACAGACACATCTCCAACTCCAGAAATGGCCCCGTGCCACCTGCCGTGCTCTCTCCGAGTATTTACTCTCTTCAGAGGAGAAACTCTGGCAATGGCTGTAAAATAAATCCCAAAGCAGGGAAGAAGCCGAAGAGAGGAAATACTTGGTGGCGCATTAATCATAGTCATCAGTCCAAGAGCAGAGGACAGAGGCTGGATCGAGCAAAGACAGAACCTAAATTATCTTGGAGATTGATCTTCCCTCCTCTGTGCTCCCTGTGCCAGCAAGCGGGTCAGAAAGGTCCCCACGCAGCCACTGGCTTTGAACCAGCGAGGGCACTAGCAGGCTGACCAGCGTGCTTTGTCAGAACAGGTCGGGGATGACCACACTCCATCGTGGGGATCCTACCAGAACTTCCATGCTCCCGGAACGGGGCCTTGTCTTGGGAAGCTAGGGAAGAGAAGAGGCACCTACCTCGGAGGGACCTGCGGGACAAATTCACTGCCGTCATGTCCTCAGGGGACATCGCTGGCATGCCAGGATGCAGTGAAGGCCATTTCCTTGAAGATCTGCCTAAAGCACCCAATTCAGATGGGCCTGTGCTCTATGAATCAGGCGATGAGTGTCCAGGCAAGCAGGCTAGTTAATTATCCTCTAAAGTCTCAGTTTCTTCATCTGTGAAATGGGCATCATAATAGGACCTTTATTATAGGATGGTTTTCTGTATGAAATGAGATTACTAATCGTATAAAATGTTTAGAACTGTGCCTGGCGGACACTAAGCTCTTAATAAATCCTAGCTATTGTTTTTCTAAGAGCTGGAAAAAGCTAGTGACCTTTTTCTCCCCAAATCTCAAGAGCTGTCCAGCTTCAGAAAGGCTGTGTGGTGAGTTCTTTTTGGATCACCTTTTTCCCTGCTCTAGCTCTCCCCATGCTAAGAGCAGAGTAATGTTTATCAAAGCTCAAAGCAGGGGGTTAACAAACAAACAAAAAAACCAAAAAACCACCCCCCCAAAAAAAACATTGCCCAGAAATATGAAAGGGCAAGGTAGTTTATAATCTTTTTTTAAAGATTATTTATTTATTAAAAAAATTTTTTTTTAGATTTTTTATTTATTTATTTGACAGAGAGAAATATAGCCAGAGAGGGAACACAAGCAGGGCGAGTGAGAGAGGGAGAAGCAGGCTTCCCACGGAGCAGGGAGCCCGATGCGGGGCTTGATCCCGGGTCTCTGGGATCATGACCCCAGCCGAAGGCAGTCGCTCAACCAACTGAGCCACCCAGGTGCCCCTATAATCTTTTTTTAAAAAGATTTTATTTATTTATTTATTTGACAGAGAGATAGATCACAGGTAGGCACAGAGGCAGGCAGAGAGAGAGAAGTGGGAAGCAGGCTCCCCGCTGAGCAGAGAGCCCAATGTGGGCCTCGATCCTGATCCCAGGACCCTGAGATCAGGACCCCAACCGAAGGCACAGGCTTAACCCACTGAGCCACCCAGGTGCCCCAGTAGTTTATAATCTTGACAAATGCTGAGCCATAATTTAGTATTGGTGGAGAGCAGAAGCTTTCCAAACAAAGCTAGAGAATCTGCTTGTTCTGGGGAGGAAGGCCTTCCCTTGAACTTGGTCCCACACTTTTTCAAAGCTTAGCTGGGAAGAAGGCAGCTCTTCATTCAGATGATAAACTCTTAGGTTCCCATGGTGATCACAACAGATCAACTGGGACCTGCTGATCCCAGAAAGAAACAAACTCCTTTTGTGATAGTTACTGCATCTGGCGAGTTGCCAGGACGACCCCACAAGAACACCATTTAGAGAAGCTATGTAGGATCTGATCCCAGAAATCCTTTAAGGTTTGGGGGAATAGTGCCTGTGTGGGGGAGACGAACAGTATACTTTGCTGGAAAGAGCCCAGATTCAGAGTCAGGTAGAATCCCTATAGCCAAACTCAGCAAGATTAGCTATGTAGTTTTGGAGGGCAATTGAAAGAAATTCCCTTTCCCCAGCCATAAAATGTGAAGAGTAATACCTTACCCATTGGGTTATTTTGGGGGCTTATGGGAGGAACATAAACATATTGGAAATGCACCTAATAAAGTAACTGCAAAGAGCAAAGGCCCTCGATAAACAGTAGCTATTTTTATCATATAGGAATTATTCATCGTTAAAAAAAACTTGCTTTGCTACCGAATGCAATGTTGTGGCACAGTCACTGTTAGAAGGTCAAATGGCATGGAACTGAGAAGCACGCCAACTGCCTAAGGTCAAGTGTGGCCAGAACGCACTCTTAAGGTTTCTGAGGGTTTCGAGATAGAAAGACAGCTGCCATCCTTTGCCACCAAGTAAGGGCCAAATGATTGACAACAGGCAAGTTACTCTAAGAGCTTCTGGTTTTGGCTCTGGGTTTCTGGCTTGCTCTTGGCTGTCCCTCCCTCATCTCCTGAGGATATTCTGTGGCACTTAGCAAGGATACTAAGGATGTCCAAGCCTGGGGCGCCTGGGTGGTCCAGTCATTAGGCATCTGCCTTTGGCGCAGGTCATGATCCCAGCATCCTGGGATCTAGCCCTGCCTCAGGCTCCCTGCTCAGTGAAGAGCCTGCTTCTCCCTCTTGCTTGTGTTCCCTCTCTTGCTGTCTTTCTCTGTCAAATAAATAAATAAATAAATAAATAAATAAATAAATAAATAGAATCTAAAAAAAAAATAAATGGATGTCCAAGGCCTTCCCTCCAGTGGGCACACCCAGGAACCTTAGAGAAACCTGTACACGCGCATCCCTGCACTCCATGCTTCCATGGGCCTCCTTTGGACCTCCCCAGACGATAATGGCTCCTCAGGCTTTATCCTGCTCTTTCTCAAATTCTTCAGCCTCAATCCTCACCAGAACTACAGACCACTCCCTGCAAGCCCAGGCACCCCCTTTTCCTTTAGCACACACCCACCATTGTCCAGCTCTCTTAAACTTGGTTTCTTCTCTTGTTGTGATACCGAATATTGACTCAATAACATCTTGCTGTGGAGGCTGGGTCAGAGAGGGGCTAAGAGTGCAGCAAAGAGACCAGCGGAATAAAACTTTTTTTTTTTTTTTAAGATTTTATTTATTTGACAGAGAGAAACACAGCCAGAGAGGGAACATAAGCAGGGGGAATGAGAGAGGGAGAAGCAGGCTTCCCGCTGAGCAGGGAGCCCGATGTGGGCCTCGATCCTGGGTCTCCAGGATCATGACCTGAGCCGAAGGCAGTCGCTCAACCAACTGAGTCACCCAGGCGCCCTATTATTTTTTTCTTAAAGATTTTATTTATTTATTTGACAGAGAGAGATCACAAGTAGGCGGAGAGGAGGAGGAAGCAGGCTCCCTGTCAAGAGGAGAGCCCTATGCGGGGCTAGGTCCCAGGACCCTGAGATCATGACCTGAGCCGAAGGCAGAGGCTTAACCCTCTGAGTCACCCAGGTGCCCTGGTTATTATTTTTTTTAAGATGTTTGTTGTAGGGGCGCCCGGGTAGCTCAGTTGGTTAAGTGACTGCCTTCGGCTCAGGTCATGATCCTGGAGATCCGGGATCGAGCCCCGCATCGGGCTCCCTGCCCCGTGGGAGGCCTGCTTCTACCTCTCTCACTCCCCTTGCTTGTGTTCCCTCTCTGGCTGTTTCTCTCTGTCAAATAAATAAATAAAATCTTAAAAAAAAAAAAAAGATGTTAGTTGTAAGTAATATCTACCCCCAACGTGGGGCTTGAACTCACAACTCCGAGATCACAAGTCCAAGCTCTCCTGAGCCAGCCAGGCACCCCATAATCCTTGGTTATCTTCTGGACACGTGAAGATGGCCGCATAGCCTAAGGTGGATGTGGGAGAAGGGGAAGTAGGCTTCTGGGACAGGACGTTGGGAAGTAGAAAGAGCCCTGCCCCAGGAAGGTAAAGTGGGAGATAGGTCAAGAACCACCGCCCTCAGGCACCTGGGTGGCTCAGTGGGTTAAAGCCTCTGCCTTTTGGCTCAGGTCGTGATCTCAGGGCCCTGGGATGGAGGCCGGAATCGGACTCTTTGCTCAGCAGGAAGCCTGCTTTCTCCTCTGTGTCTGCCTGCCTCTCTGCCTACCTGTGATCTCTTTGTCAAATAAATGAATAAAATCTTAAAAAAAAAAAAAAAAAAAAAAGAATGACCTCCCTCCTCCCCCCAGGATTCTACTTTAAGCACTTGGGTGGCTGAGACATTTTCGGCAACAGGTGACGGAATTGAGACAAAGAGCAGGTTCCAAGCAAAGAGCACATTCCTTTAAGGGCTAGTTTGTCCAGCTTACCACTCTTTCCCCAGCACCGGTCCCAGAGCCTGGAATTTAGTAAATAGCCCCCCCTCCCATATTTGTAAATTAACTCCTGATTTTAAGAATTCAGTTCTAGGCATGCTAGGAGGCAGTGAAGCAGAATGGTTGCGGACGCGAGCTCCAGAGCTAGAACTGAATCCTATTCCAGCGTTTTCTTGAGTGACCTTGGGAATGGTCTACAGTCCTCTCAGTTTCCCCATCTGCAAACTGTGGTTAGGGTTAATAGTCAATTTACATGAAATGCTTACAAAAGAGGACTACAGGCCCTATGCAAATGGTAGCTATTGTCATTATTAAACCGGACGTAGATTGCCAAGCGGAGAAGTCAGCTCCGCAGCTCAATATAAGGGTGTGGAATGGGAGGAGGTGTAAGAATTATCTACAAATAGGTGGCCTTTAAAGCCAGTGGCCTGGATGAGATTGGGGGAGGGGGAAAGGGGCAGATCCCGGCCGGAAGCAACTAGTAAAGCAGAGAGGAACCTAGAAAGAGGCTGGTGGGGGACGTGTGTGTGTGTGTGTGTGTGTGTGTGTGTGTGTGTGTATGGCATCTGGGAGGCTCGGAACGATTCGACGGGGTGTAGTCAGGGGTGTTCAGTGCTTCTAAGGCCAAAACAAGGACTGCGAAAATGCCCCCCACTCCTGGCAAAAAGAAGTGATCACTGGCAACAGTGATCTTGAGCGCTCTCTGCAGAATGGCTAGGGAGGCTGGTGTAGGTTGGAGTATAGGTTGACGAATGTGCTAAATGATGTAGCTATACACAGTGAAATTCCATGAACCTTGGCAAAGACAAGGCCCATCTCCCTGTGCTGGTAGAAAACGGTCTGTAAGTTGTAGTGATAAAAGTGTCATAGGTAAGCTACAAAAGAGTTTGTGCGATGTATACCCATTTCCAAAAATAAAAGAGAGGAGGACACGCATATGTACAAAGAAAGCGGTATTGGTGGTGGTGGGGAATGTTCCCAGCAGCGCTGAAGATGTTTCCTGCATGTACAGACATGTGTCTATATCCCCCCCCACTTTTAAAAAAAGATTTTATTTATTTATTTGACAGAGAGAGAGATGACAAGTAGGCAGAGAGGCAGGCAGAGAAAGAGGGGGAAGCAGGATCCCTGCTGAGCAGAGAGCCCAATGTGGGGCTGGATCCCAGGACCCTGAGAACAGGACCTGAGCCGAAGGCTGAGGCTTAACCCTCTGAGTCACCCAGGCGCCCCCTACTTTTTTTTTTTTAAGATTTTTAAAAATTTATTTATGACAGAGATAGGGAGAGAGGGAACACAAGCAGAGGGAGTGAGAGAGGGAGAAGCAGGCTCCCCACTGAGCAGGGAGCCCGATATGGGGCTTGATCCCAGGACGTGGGAATCATGACCTGAGCTGAAGCCAGACGCTGAAGGACTGAGCCACCCAGATGCCCCCCCACTTTGTTCTTTTTTTTCCCCCACTTTGTTCTTATACAAATTGTAACATACCCAAAGGGTAATAACATACTATAAATATCACTTAGTTCTGCACCTTATGTTTTTCTCTTAACAATAGACCTTATGGATCATTCTATATTAGTCCACAGAGTGGATCTTAATTTTTAAGATAGCCACAGAATATTTCATCCTATGCATTTATCATCAATGTCATCACTGGACACTTAAGTTGTTTCTTTTTTTTTTTTTAAAGATTTTATTTATTTGACAGAGATAAACACAGCGAGAGAGGGAACACAAGCAGAGGGAGTGAGAGAGGGAGAAGCGGGCTTCCCACCAAGCAGGGAGCCTGATGTGGGGCTCGATTCCGGGTCTCCGGAACCATGACCTGAGCCGAAGGCAGTCGCTTAACCAACTGAGCCACCCAGGGGTCCCCACTTAAGTAGTTCCTAATCTAATGCTGTTACAAACAAAGCTACAATATCCGTCAAATCATAGACTGACTTCAAAACTAGCTGATCGTGAGTGCACTGGAGGTAAGGGAACAGGAGAAGTGCCACACGGCTGTAGACACCTCTTTCAAGAAGTACAGCTGTGCAAGGGAACAGATAAATAGGGAGCCCAGGAAGGAGATGTGGGGTCAAGGAAGGGCATTCTGAAGACAGGAGATGCTTCAGGGGAATGAATACAACAGGGTAATTCAATAAAGAGTGCATAGGGTTGGGGGAGGGGGAAGCCACGAAGAGTTTCTGAGGTGATATTTTAGCAGGTGTAGGATGACTTAAATTGGTATGAGTCCCGGTCAAGTCAAGAGTGCTGTGGAAGCACCAGGATGGATGGATGGATGGATAGAGAGACAGGCCATAAAGAAGACCTCCTGCAGGGAAGCTACTATGTTTCACAAATCAGTTGCAATATTGTTAGAAAGGGTTGATTCTGTTTCCCAGGTACAAAGATCTACAAACTTCTCAATGGGGTGTCTGCTGGTGGAGTTTGCTTACATTCCCAGTGGTTCCCTGGGTTCCCAAAAAGACATTGGCTGGGGAGAGGATACTTTGCCTGAAATTTGTAGATTTTCCCAGAGGGATTAAATGACATGTGTGCCCTGGAAGGCTTTAAAAAAATAAATAAATAAAAATCCCAAGAATTTATATTCCTCATGGCTTTGCTGATGGTCTCGTAAATTGTATATTTAATCAAAGGCACTCGAATGTCTTTTCTCTTTTAACTATTGAAGAGCCATTTAAATGTCAAAATAAGTGATTCCCTCCCAAATAGTGCTGTTTATACATTACCTCCCCTAATAGACCATAATGATTCATAAGGAGGCATTTCGCGCCTCCAAATTGTAGGCCTATTGAAATATAAATTAGGATGATAAATAATTTGACCTTACCTGAGAGTACTAAGTATTTACATGTGTCAAATACGAAATTATCCTGAATATCAGGGTCCCTAAAAAGGGCTTCCTCTCCTGGGTGAATGCAATAAATGACAATGGTTTAGAAATTTCCTTTAGTGTGTGTAGGAAGAAGAGGGGCATACACAAAAGAAGGAACCCGGGGACCCGGCGGTCCTCGCGCTCCAGGCAGCCTGCCCATTCGGCCGGGGGCTCGGCGGGGGCAGGGGGGGAGCGCGGATTTCCCCCCACCTCCCGGGGAGTGAGAGGCTGGTGCCTGCCGCCCCCGCACGCTCCGCGCGTTCCGGCTCTCCCCTCCTCCCGCAGAGCCGCTGGAGTTTCTAAACATGGAGTTTGAGCAGGAACTTTGCCAGGCCGAGCTCGCGGCCCTCCCGGGTCCCCGCCGAGCGGGATTCGCTCTGTCGGCGGCGCCGCCTCCCCGCCCCCCACGCCCTCGGGGAGCCGCTGCCCCGGCGGTCTACAGCCCTGCAGAACCGCTCCGCGGGGTTCAGAACCCGAGAAGGCGCGGAGACTCCCGGGCTCAGCGCCCCCGCCTGACCCTGCCCGGGTCCTGGAGGGTGGCAGCTGGGCGCCCTCGGCGGGGCCGGAGCCGAAGCCACCCGCTGGGCCTGTTTGTTGGCCGCCGCCTGCGCTCAGGGCACAGCGAGCTGAGGACCACAGCAAGCTCTCCGCTTCCCGGGCCGGGGCCAAGAAGCGGGGGTCGCCGAGGCGGCAGACGGGTGCAGGCCGCGGCGGGCCAAGTCGGCTGCTCGCGCCGGGTTTTTGTTTTGTTTTGAAGCTGGGCGTGGGGGAGGGGCAGCACCTTGTCAATGAGAAATTTCCTGTTCGCAAGACTCCGCTTGCAGAGTTTCTGTCCTGCCCTTGAACTGACAAGTGGATCTTGGCAGCGCCAGCCCCCGAGAGTCCATCCAGCCGCGCCGGGCGCGCGCAGGGGTGGGGGCGGGGGCACCCGCGCTGTGGCGCCGAGGCCCGGGGAGCCCCGCCGAGCGGGGCCAACGCCTGCCCTCCCGGTTCCCGGGCGCACCCGTGAGGGCCGAGCCGAGCGGTGACTAATCTGCGGCTCTGGGCCTCTTGGCGCGCAGCCCGGGCTCCCCTCCCGCCCCCACATCCCGTCCCCCCTCCCCACCCGCCGCGCGGAGCTCCGCCAGCAGGATCGCTCCGGCCAGCGCCGCCGCCGCCGCCGCCGCCGCGGCCACTGCGTTCCCGAGAGTGTGGGAAGCGGGTCGAGGCAGGCGGCCCCGAGCCGTGTGTGCAGTCGGCCTTCTTCGACCCAAACCCGAGTGTGCGTGTTTCCTTCCCCGTAAGCACTTTGATCAGCGTTTCCTCAGCGCCGCGGTGGAGCCAGGGCGAATCGGAGCTTTTAACCTCCTCCGCGCCGCCCCACGGTGGGCTCCGTGGGGAGGGCGCCGCGAGCACGCCGGTCGGCACGGGGGCGATCAGTTTGGTTTGGCAAGCCCGAGTATGGAGGAGCCCAACAGGAGCTGAGGAGCTTGCCCAAGCGCAGCAGGCTCTCTAGGGGAGAGCAGGCCGCGAGGCCCCGGGCGCCTCGTTAATGTTCAAGCCCGCCCCGGGGCCGCACAGTAACCCGACCTGCCCGGCGAGGCAAGGTGCGGGCGTGAGAGGCCAGGCAGGCGGAGGCTTCTGGAGGGGATCTACAGGCCTCAGAGGGGACCCGCTTTCACGCACCCTGGCCGCCAGAGCGAGGACGGCTCCCAACCCGGGGCGGGGGGCCTTGGCGCTCGCCCCGCGCCCTCGGCTCTGGCTGCTGCTCCCTCCTTCCGCCGGCCAGGCCTCGCCGGGGAGTTAATGATTGATTTACTGGCTCCGCGCGGCCGGCGCCCTCCCAGCTATTTGTCCAAGCTGAGCAGTTGCGGGCGAGCAGCGCAAAGGCCGGGAGAGCAGGGGTCGCCCGGGATGGGAAGCCGCGCTGCCGACGGGAAGGAGCGGCCTCTTGATTAGCCTCTACCGAGCGGCTCTATCCGCGTCCGGGGCGAGCCCGCTGGAGGCCCGGGCCAGGCGAAGGGAGCATTGGGAGGCGCCACACGTAAATGGGTTGGCAGCTGGTGATTAGGCCGCCCGGTTTTATGAGTCATAATGGGCCGCCCGCCTGGCCCTCAACCTGCTTCGCTGTGGACTTGGCGCGCTGGGGTCCAGGCGGTGGACGGTTCTGGGCCGCGCAGAGGGGTGATGATGCTCTGGGGGGCCTCGGCCGCCAAAGGCGTTGCGCAGGATTTCCTCTCATTTCTCGCAGAAGGCAACACAAACACCCTAAATCAAACCGCTCTGACAACCGAGGGCTCCACACAGACACATCAATAAAGATTTCGCCTCCCGCGTTCGAACGCACTGAAACACTTGTCCTATTTTTATGCAAATGACACCACACAAATAGATCTCACAGGCCCGGGAGTGGGGCGAGAGGAGGAGGGGCACCGCCGCCGTAGCCTGGGGGCTGTGAAGGGGGAGGAAGTCCCAAGCCCGCACCCTGGGGCCCGCGCTGACTCGGGCGCAAGGGGCTGGTACGGGCCAGGCGGCCCGCCCCGGGTGCGGTGGCTCCCTGCCAGCGCCGCCAAGTCGGCCGCGTCCCCAGGCTGCCTGCAGAGGCGGATTAGGGAAGGAGCGAAGCGAGCCTGTGACTAATCGCGGGGCCTCGGACTGGAGCACCAAGGCCATGTGCGACTGACAGGATCGACACTAGCAGAGGACACGGCGACGCCTCGCTTAATTGTAGGCTTAAAAAATTGCCGCCTGAGCAGATCCGGTGCGCAGAGCCAAGGCGTGCGCACTGGGCTGGTGAGCGCGCCCGGGGGACCTGCGCTCTTGCCCAGGGGAGGGAGGTCTGGCATTTCCTGGATCCAGGGATCTGGCCCTCCCCTTGGCGACTCTGCAGGGTCGCCTCACCCTTCATGCGGGCCATGTGGCTGAGTTGGCCAGTAGAGTACGATCTAGCTCAGAGGCCTAAGTTTCTGACCCTTTCCCCGGTGGAGTCCCCGTTTCCTCCTCCCCCTTCTCGCCCTAGATCCTCTAAAGGAGGCTGTAGAGTTGGGGGTAAGAGATTCCAACAAACCCTTAATAGAAAAGCCATACACACAAACCACTTTCTTCTCTTCCCTCCCCTTCTTTTTCCACCGGCTGATACAAAGCCCCGAATGACCAAAGGGAGGGAGAGGCCGGTCAGGGCTGCAAGGATCGAGTTTACCAAATGCCCCCAAACTAGGGGCTCGCGGACACGCACCCTAGGCGGCTCTTCACCCCTGGTCACCATCCCTCTGGCCCAGACCTTCTTCCTGGAGCGCTGAGGCCTCTGGGGGGAGAAGGGGGAAGCGTCGGCAGGCCGGCTGGCCTCTGTGTGTGAGGGGGGAGAAAGGGAGGGAAGGGCGGGGTGGCGGGGAACCCAGCGAGAGAAGTTTCCACCACGCTCTGGTCGGCTGCTGCCAAAATCCCCGGGCCCCTCCCCGCCCGCACCGCCTTCCGTTGCCACCACAAGTTTGGTTTAACGAGAGCTAGGGACAAAAGCAAACGTTTTCTATAGACCCGGAAAACAAAGGGGAAAGAGACGCGCGGGGCCGCCGAGAAGCGGCTGCTAGGGTAATGGTGCCGGGCCGAGAGCAGAGCATTAGAACTGCAAAAGCCGCGCGGGCGGGAGGAAGTGCGAGGCGGGAGGCGGGAGCGCGGGGAGGGCGGGCGGGGGAGGGGCGCTGCGCCATGTTTCCGTGTCACCCGCCGAGTCGCCGGCGCTGGACTCGGCTGCCGGCTCCCGCCTGCCTCCGTAACAGCAGAAAGCGTGCGATTAGCAGCCAGACAGGCGGGGACTCCGGGCCCCCGGGCCGCCGCACACGCCGCCCGCGGCCCTGGCCTGCGCCCCCCCGCCCGCCGGGTAATCATCCTCCTCGCTGCAGCGCTGTGTGCACTCTCATTAGAGCAGGGAGGCTTTTCTCTGCGCACTCGCTCGGCCCCCGCTGGCAAAACAACGCCTTTCCCGGCCGGGCCCTGGGCCAGGAGCGCCAGGGAGGGCGGAACGGGGGAGGGGGGGGTGAGGCAGGGCAAGCAGCGCAGGTCATCTCGGCCGCCCGATCTTCTCCGGGCACGGAGAAGATGCAGAGGGTCCATCCGCCCTCACCGCGCTGAATGACAAAGTCCGAACCTCATACCAGTCCCTTCGGGGGACGGGGAGAAGGTGCGAGTGCCGCCATGACCTACTCTCGTCCCCCCGCCGGAGGCTAGAGTCGGGGCCGAGGGGAGATGAGTGTGTCTGGTTTGGAGAGCGGGGGCGGACACCAGGAAGGCTCCCAAAACATGCTTTGCCCCATCTGTGTTGCGAACGACCTCTTAAGGATAGAAGTCGGATCCCAGGGGTGGCAGCCCTTCGATCCCCCCGGAGACCCGAGTCCCCAGGCTTCAAGCGTGATCTCACAGAAGGGGTGGGAGATGGGGACGGCCGAGACGCTCCTGCGCCTGGCCCAGAGCTTCGGAGCCCCGTGCTCTCCTCCGCGATCTCTGCACACAACAGTAGGCAGCCCCTATCGGCACCACGCGCCCAGCTGCAGGGCCCCGGGAGCAGGTGTTCCTGCCCCGCCGGAGTGGCGGCTCTAGCCCCTCCCGCCCCAGCTGCGGGGCTGGGGCTGGGGGCGGGGCTGGGTGGGGGGACGGGGGGTCTCTTATGGCGGTCACCGAAGGAGGTCTCACTGCACCGCGAGAGGGGTCCTCCGGGCTTAATTGGGGGATGCTCCCGGGCGAGAGCGGCCACCTGGGGCCAGGAGAGGTGGAGGGTGACGCGCGGCCAGCCCTCTTCTGGAACAACCCTGGGGGCCAGCAGAGGCCGCTCGGGGCGGCGCGAAGGCTTCCGGTCCCGGTGACTGCGGCGGCGGCGGCGGAGCGGCTGGGAAGTTCCCGGGGCGGCCGCGAGGAGCACCCTCCCCTGGCTGCTGCCTCCGCGCAGCTTTCGGAGCAGCGCCCTGGGAGCTTCTCGGCGTTCGGCAGCGCCGCTCTCGGCTGTAGCGGGGACGGGGGCTACGGGGTGGTCCCCGCCCAGCCCCCTAGCGCGGAGGAGGAGGCGGGGGCCGGAGACCCCGCGGGAGCTGCCGCGCGCCTCCCTGCCCCCTCTCCGCGCCGCCGCCGCCGCCGCTGATATGGCGGGCACGTGAAGCGCCGCTCGGCGCCTCGGCGCCAGCCAGGGAGCGGCCGGCCCCGGCGGCTCAGCTTACCCGCGGGCCCAGGAACGCGGAACCGAGCCCGGCCGGGTCCCGCAGAGCCCGCGCCCCCGCCCGGCTCCCCGCTCGCTGCGGCCCCGCACCCCTCCCCGCCCGCGCCCGGCCTTGGGGCCGCGCCAGACGTCTCGCCCGAGGGGAACTCAGGCTGACTAATGGGACGCGTGTAGGCCTTACGTGAGGCCCGGCTGTCAGCGGATGCCCGCTCGCTCGGCGCCTACGCCGCGGCCAGGCTTTTCGGGGAAGGGCGAGAGGAGGGGTTTACCCGCTCGGCGGTTTCGGCTCCCCGCGGGACAGTCCGGCCGCGGCTGGCCCCGGGCTGTAGGTCGCGCAGCCTGGCCCGGAGGGGGCAGACTCGGTGTATTGTCCAGCGCCGAGGCGCGAGCCCGGGATGGGGGCCCAGGTGGTGGGAGCCTCTGAGCTCTAAGCCCGAGATGAGTGCTGTAGTTCAGCAACTCGGCCTGGGGCGCCCGCCTTGATGTTTGCGATCTGGAGCCAGCGCTGGGGCTGGGGGTAGTTTACAGGCTGCCCTGGAGGCCTGGAGTTCAATACCGAAACCTCCCTAAACAAATACAAAGTCTTCCGGAAACCCCTTCGTGAAATATTTGTGCGGGGGTGGGGTGGGGTGGGGAGGATTTTACAAAACTCCCCGAGCGTCCGGTTCGGCTGAGAGTTCTCCGGTTCTGGGGTGCATGATATGATACCTTTTCCTTCTTGGACAGGGACCTGCAAAACCCAGCGGAGTGTCTTATTTCGCATTAACAACCAGTTTGCGTTGACATAGTTACATGACCTTCCCAAATATAACTACCTGTTTAGTTTCAACACGCCAGCGCGATGGAGAAACGCAAACACTGGTCAGTAACCAAGAGAAGAAAGCCCGGCTGCGAGCCTGAGGTCGGATGCAGGATAAATCCTTATCATGTATCCCTGGTTTTATTCAGCCTAATTACACTAGTAATCCTACCTACACCCCCCTCCCCACGAGAAAGCCTGAAACCCCTGAGTTGAGGTGCGACTTTTCCTGGGGAGCCCCGTGGCTGGGGAGGGGGTTGCTGGTGTAGAGGAGGTGGGTTTTAAATGTCACTTCCAAATGAAAATGCTTTCCTTCGGCCTTTTTCTTTCTTTCTTTTTTTTGATGCATTTTTGCGAGATAAGAAGTGACCGATCAAAATCGCTGAGGGGAGGTTGTAAGCAGCCGCTTTGCCCCAGCTTAGCGTTATCTTATCTTTCACACTTGCATGGCGGAAAAAAAATTGGCTTATCTTTATCCCCACCCCCTTCTCGCCTTAATTGCTAAAAAACACTAGTGTGTTAAATGGGGAGGAAGGAGGTCTCTGGATTGTCAGTGGAAAAGCAAGATTCAAAAATGTGGGTGCCTGGGGGTGGGGTGGGGAACAAGGGTGGCAGGATTTATTCTTTCTTCCAGGCCTTTCTAGTACAACTAGAGCATCCAGTCCAGCATAGAAGGCTTCAATGACCGGATTTTTTAAAAAACACACAAAAATTCTGGGGATGGCCTTGGGTCATGTTGCTTTCCCTAGGCCTGCTTTCTCCGCGCTGTGTTTACCAACCTCTCCAGCCCTTCAAGTCGCTAAAGCTGGAGGTGGGTCTCCGGTTGAGGCTTCTCACTCTGCCTTCATTCCTCCTCCCTATACACATCCCCCTTTTGGGAAGGGGGATGCAGACTGGGACGCATGGCCTGCTGGAAATCATTAAAATATATGCGAGTGTCTGCAAACACACACTTTTAAATCATGGCGTTTCCCCTTCATGCTGGTATATTTAAACTCCAGAGCGAGCTGGATCTCCTCCCTCTCTCTCAGTCGTTTGTCTGTGTCACCGACAGGCCGCTAATGGCCGGGCTTCCAGGCGCTGTGCATTATGCATTAGCCTCCTCCCTCTGCCGCACACAGAAGGTTCTGTCAGGCCTCGAAACACAAACTATCCTGCGCCCCCCTCCCCCCCCCCCCCCGCACTCACGGCCAGGGGCTGCGCGGATGCTAACGTACTGGGGTCGAAGGGATGGGGTAGAGGCTCCTAGGGGGGGGGAATGCAGAGCAGAGTGGGGTGGAGGGGGAATGGGAACAGGTTAAGAAGTGCCATGGATTAGGCCTTGTGGAATCCCCAGCTTGTGCTGGCCCCAGCTTTGCTCCTGGCTGACCTTCCCCCAGCCACCACCGGGCACCACTCACCTCTGGGCCCGACTTGGGGGGGCGGCTCAGAGGCTTTTAGAGACAGATCAGTGCCGCACTTCCCTCCGCTGGGTCCTATTCCCTTTCTGCCCTGAGGGAGAGGCTGGTGGAGCCTTCCAGATCCCTCCAGTCCCTGGGTGGTGCCCACGAAGGGGCTGGGGCTCCAGGGGATGCGTTTCCACAGGGCTCCCCTGGGGGTGGAGGAGGGAAGCTGGATACAAAATGGCTGGGGAAGAAAGCCTACCTGCTGGGTCCGCAAGTGAGGAGTTGATGGTTCTCCGTCCCCTCACCTAGTGGTTCCCACTCATTGCCCACTGCGTCCCCTTCCCCCCTCCTGCCTGGTCAAATAGGAGCCCGAGGCCCACTGGCTAAGTAAGCAGCTGGGGTGGGGAGGGGGGAAGGGGAGGAGGGGAGGGCGTGGTGTCAGGGTTTTTCTGCAGGAGCATCCAGCCCAGCGCATGAGTTTCCAGGGCTCTTAAACCTGGGCCGGGTGGAGTGCAAGAGAAGGCCTCCTTGAAGCCGCCTGGTATTTATACTCATTAGGCTGACCCCCATCTGCCCAGCAAGCCCCTCAGTGTGAACCAAAGGGCAGCTCACTCACGGGTGCCTGGGTTGGAGGAACTCAGAGCCTGACGCTAATGGAGCCCAGAAATTCCACATTGGGCCTGCCTCTTGGACCCTCCTCCCCCAAATGCCCAATAACCCCTCAAAGCCTAGGCAGAAAGAGAAGCCATCTTTAATCTGGCGACCCCTAAGTCTAGGAGACTTATGCCATGGAAAGCAGCTACTTTTAGATGTTTCTAGATGACTGAGATCCCCAGAACCAGGATGCCTGGTGCTTGCGGGGGTGGGGGGGTGGGGTGGTGGGGTGGTGGTGGTAGTGGGCCGTTGGGCTAGCGAACCCTTTTCCAGGCCACCAGGTAAGCCCAGAGTTCTTTCACCAAGTAACCAGGGAAGACTGTTACGAAATAGTTACCATCATATCATATGAAGTAAAAAAAAAAATCTGCGATCTCCCAGATCCCACCTACCGCAATAATCAGCGGCATAAATGTGAGAGCAGCCTCTGAAGAGTGTCACCAGGGGCCTACAGAATTTTTTGCTTTAGATGGTACACATAGGTTACAAATGAACCGTGCCCACAATGCTGGAACCCCAGGGTCCCCCAAATACCAGGTAAGGACCTCACCATGGGATGCATGGCCTTTGCCCCAGACTTGGGCGGTGCTTGAAGGTGTTGAAGGGGCCCTGGCAGGTCTTGCACAAACAGCCTGGGCCAGAAAGTGTGGCCAGGCTCCAGGCCTGCTCCCTGAGGCACCAACCTACCTGCCTAGTTGCAGGGCCAGTTTAGAATTTGCACCAGAAGAGTGCCTGAGAGCCTGGGGTCGAGCCATATGTTCTAACCAAGAGACCTTTCCAAGGGGACAAGACGTGGGCGGGAGAGGGGTGACCCTGCACCTCCACTGCACATGCTGCCTCCCCTCCCTTGCGCTCACTCACTGCCTCCCTGCGCCACCTCCTCCGCCTTTATTGAAATCCTCCCCTTGCTGAGTGCTGGGTATAGGGACCCCCCAGGTCAGCTCTCAGGGAACTCCTGGGAGGGCAGGGGAGAGGGGAGCCCTCCTGTTCATGTAGCCCTAGGAAGGCAACGGCTGCATGAACATTCTGCAGGTTTTGAGGTGTCCCCAGCTCCCGGTAGTCCCTTTCTGAATGGGGGACACGGGATCAGACTGCCCTGTGTGAGCCTTCTTCTCCTCCCTGGAACAATTCCAACTAACCGGGCCAATAGGTGTAAACTCTCAACCCTCCCCTGCCTTAGAGCACCTCCAGAAAATCTCACATTTTAATTCCCAGTGAGTCACGAACCACCCTCCCCACACACACACACTCGTGCCTCTTAGGACTCCCTTAATAAGATATTTTTAAAATCCCACAGAGTTGGAAAATGTATCCCTCCGAGATGGAAGCGAAACCCTTTAATCCCACCAGCCCGCACCGGAATACCATGGAGACCCGGCTCCTTAAGAAAGTCGGGGAGGGGTGCGGGTGGTGAACGCTGCAAATTACGTCAAAGGCGAATTTACTGGCCTGTTTGTCTCCAGCATCAAATTTCTCCCACAGTCAGCCCTCCCCGCATTTACAGCACCGCACCCCCCCCATTCATTTTAACTCTAGGACTTTTAAAGTTAGACAAACAGGCCCCTTTGTCAGCAGCCCCAGGAGGCCACAGGGTTCTGAGAGGCAGGGCTCTGTGTCTCGCTGAGTTCCTGGATTTTCCAAAAGTTCTGGACGGTTACATGCAACTCAACTCCGGGAAAAGCCTGTGCCTGGGGGGAGAGTTGGGAGGCATGGGAAGGGGAGAGAAGGTGGCCGGGCACGGTGCCAGGGTCTCTGCGGCGGCCTAACCAAGCCGGAAGAGCCTGGCATGGTTCCACACTCACCCAGGCCAGCTCTCCTGCGTGGCCCACAGTGGCAAGGCGGCCTCCTCGCCTGGAACCACGTTCAGAGACTTTCCCCACAAATACCCAACTTCAGCCTTCCCGGTTATTTTAGACTTGTTTTGAATAAAAGGAGTCGCTTCAAAAAGAAATGTTGCTACAACACACAACCAGAGGCCTTTTCTCCAGCTGTGCCTAACTCGCATGCGTTCAGTCTAATAACTTTTAATGTCTGGCCCTAAAATGTCTTTATAAAAAATAGCTTTACAGCATAATAGTCCAGGTGTCTTTCTGCTTGTTACCGGAGATTAAAAAAATGTGTGGGTTAGCTTTCAGAGACATCCACCTCCAGAAAGACCGGGAAGAAAAAGGCGTGCATTCCATTATGCAGGCGCAGGTCCTGGAAGTGGTGGCCGCCCAGCAGGGCTGGGCACTGTTCTCAGGGGGCACTTGCCCGCCTGTCTTTTACATCAGTTGTTATAAGCAGCTCTGGAGCATGAAGATTTAATTCGGCCCGAAGTTTCGGGTTTCAAACGGTAGAGATGTTTCACTTCTGCTTTGAAAAGGGCTCTTTTTATAACTATGCACTGAGAACTAAAACAGAATAAATAACATCGCACCGAACACCAGTCCCGCAGTCAGTATTAAGTCTAATTTTTGAAAGGGCTCTGCTAGTTAGAGCTGATTTTGGCCTTGACCTTGACTTCGTAATCAACTTGAGATGCTTTTGATTATTTTTGGCATGGAGACACTCCAGGATATTTTAAAACTTTCCGTGTGGATTTACAAGCTACCTCCATTTCGGATTGATGTTCTCATCGAGCTTGCACCATCTTGTCCTTAGGCAGAGACTTCCCCCACCCCCAGCATAAAAAGACTAGCGAAGAGCCCCGTAGGATCACCTTTTGCCGGGAGGTCCGGACCCACGGTCTGGGTGCGGCGAGGCCGGAACACCCCTCCCCCACTCCCACCCCTTCCCGCCAGCTTCTTGAACTGGGGATTCACGGCTCGCCCTAGAGGATCTGCGCTCCGGGGAGGCCGGAACCTTGCCTCTCGGCCTCCCCCTCCCGCCCGCCGGCCCCCGCCCTCCCCCCGCGGCCAACGCCGCGCCGGGTGCGCTGGAGAAGCTCAATACGTGTCAATTGAATTGAACTGCTGCGGGCGCAGGCTGTACGCGTCCGCCGAGCACCGATCAGCACGACGTTACCGAGTGGAAATTTATGGGGCGAACGGTGTAAGCCAAAAGTTGCTCCCTGCCAAGGAAAATAAAACGCGGGAGATAATCTCCCGAGGCCGGGGTGAGGGGCCAGGACAGAGCCTCCAACCATCTGAGGTGCAGACTACGGAATATACGTGAACCGGGGAGAAATTCTGGCGGATCTCCGTTCCCCTGCCGCCCCCACCCCCGCTTCCTTGTGCCCCACTGACTACCTTTCCCACCCCACGTCCCTACCCCCGCCTCTCCAAACAATTCCCACAGAATTGAAACGTCCGGGCAACTCGGGTGCGGAGTTCGGGTGGAACGGTCACCCGGGCCTGGCGCGGGGTTTCCAGGTGACTCTGAACACCAAGAAGAGCCAGGGCTTGTCCCAGAGGAAAGGGCGACCCAGGGCGAGGGTGGGCGGCGAACGCTCACTCGCCGGGCTCTGCCGGGTCTCGGAGGGGACGCGCGAGCGGGAGAGCGCGGCGCTGGTGGCGAGAGGAGGCATCGGCGGCCGCCGCTGGGGTTTGACAGCTTTGGCTGCGCTGAGTGCGAGGCGCTTTATGGTAATTGCGGTCCTCCACTGGCCTTCTGGGTAGCTAGGGGAGTCTCGGCGCGCGGCTGTGAGAGCCGCCCCCGCCGCCCCCCATCCCCTCCGCTAGGGATCAGCGGGCTGCCCTCGCCGCCGCCGCCCGAGCGGGTCTCCGGCTCGCCCAGGACGTGCACCCGGGCCGGGTGTGTGCAGCCAACTCGGTCGGAGCGGGGGAGGGGAGGGCAAGGGGCGAGGTGGGGAGCCACCCAAGTGGTCCGGGCTCCGGACCCAGAGAGGAGGAACGCGCCCGGCCGGGAATCGATGAAGGCTGGGGAAACTCGGGCAAACCTTTCCTGGGGAATCACCCCTCCGCAACCCCACCGCCGAGGCGCCGCAGCGGAGGGTGAGCGGAGGCTGGGGGAGCTCAAACTTGCGAGAGCTGGAGGCGGCGGCGGCGGGCGGGCGGCTGTCGCCCGAGCGCTGCGCCTGCGGGGGGAGGGGAGGCGGCTGCTGGGAGGGAGGGAGGGAGGGCGGGCGGAGGGAGGGGGAGGAGGAAGAGGAGGGAACCCGGGAGGGGGAACGCGTTGGGATCGCGGCGTGCGGCGGCAGACGGAGCCCGGGCTCCCAGCGGCAAGGTGAGACAGACCTACGCTCCTCGCTGAACGCGGGCCGAGCTCGGCGGCTGCGGGGGAGACGCGCCGGAGCCCAGACCGCGATCGAGAGCGGGAGCGAGGCGTGCGGCGGCGGCGGAGGGGGAGCCCGTGAGCCGCCGGGCGGGGAGCCCAAGCAGCGCTGTCGCCGTGCAGGGACGACTTGGCCAACACACTCACACACACAGACTCGCACACTCACATACACCCAGCCCGAGCGGGCGCTCGCGGCGATCCGTCAACATGGCGCTGGGGCTCCTGCCCGAGCGCGGGCGACAGCAGCAGCGGCGGCGCGGGAGCTGCTGAGCCCGGCCGAGCCCGGCCCAGCCCCAGGAGCCCGGAGGATCGCGCGGGGCCGTCGCCACCTGCCCGGAGGCTTTGAGCCCGCCCCGCCCCGCCCCCACCCGGCCCAGAGCCCACCCCTCGGCGGGGCCGACCCTGAGGGCAGCCGGCTGGCAGCAGACGGCGAGGGAGACGAGCGAGCACGGAGCCGCGAGCGGGCTGCGGGCAGCCGGGGACGGCAAACTTTGCTGCTCGCCGCGCTTACCCGCCCCGGCTCCTTCTCCGCTCGCTAACGTCGCCACCCCACTTTCCTTCAACCCCGCACACCTCTCCCCACCCAGCCATCCGCCCCTCGCTCCTCGCGGCCTCGACTCTGCTCGCGGAGGGGGGGGGGGGAGGAAAACTTCAAAGCGCCGGATCGAAGGCTCCCTGCTTACTCCCCGGCCGGGGATTTCAGGTCAGTGCTCGGAACACCTTTCATCGGGGAGGCCGCGCGGGTGGCGGGCGGGCGGGCGCGCCGCGGTCTGCAGTCGGCCCCCTCCCTCGGGCCCCCGCCCGCAGCGGGTTGCTTCTCCGACTCTCTCGCGTACCCCATGGAGCTCGAAGCTCTCGCCTCGCGCTTCCCTTTGGCTGCTTGGCTCGCTTTCGTTTTTATCTCCTAGCTGTAAGTTATTAAAAACGCAGCCACTCTAAGCGGCCCCGTGTGGGCACCGGGGAGGGAGGGGCGCGGCGAGGGGCCTGCCGCCTCCCCGGGGACTTGGAGGAGAGCAGGGAGTTCGCGGAGTGGAAGTTTGCAGCTTGTGTGTGTCTGTGTGCGCGGGAGCGCGGTCGCCGCTGAGCGCCGCGAGCCGGGCGCGGGCGGGGCGGGGGGGGGGGAGGCTGCTGGGCTGGAAGCTGGGAAGCTCGGCTCGGTGTTAGCTCGTGAGCAGGAAGGGGAGGGTGGCGGGTTCCAGTCTGCTTTCTTTTTCGACTCGGGAAAGAACTGTAAAAACCCCCGGCCGCCGCCGCCTCGTCTCGCCTCTCCAGGGGCCGGTCGTTCCTCCTAGTGGAACGACGGCGTGTGCGTGCGCGAGGGTGTGTGGCGGGCGCCCCGGGCCGAGCCGGGCTCGACCTGCTGCCGCCGCCGCGCAACTCGGGAGGGGAGTCCCGGGTTTTTTCTTGGCTTGCCCCAAAGCGCGAATCACGTGGATTTAAAAAAAAGAAAGAAAGAAAGAAAGAAACTACTAGGAAAACGAGCGGAGCCAGGGGTTCCGACTCGGCCCACCCGCCAGGTCAGACGCTTTGTTTTTTAAATGTTCTTCTGAAATTATAATCCGCGACTCCCTCCCACTCCCACGCCCTCCCCGACGTTGCTGGGTAGGTTTTAAGTTGGGAGCCCCAGGGGGTTGGGGGTAGAATGTGCGGGGGCGGCGGCGGGAAGGGAGGGCGCGGGCGGCGGGAGGGGGGGAAGCGAGACCTGGGCCCTCCACTGGGCAGCGGGGAGTCTGGTGGGGAAGCTGTTTGGGCGTGTGCGTGTCTGCAGCCGGAGGAAGTTGGTCCCACTCGGAGGGCGTGCGGCGCAGAGACTGAGGGCGAAGAGGAACTTGCGCACACAGGCGCGATCGTCCGCCGAGGCGGGGAGGGTGAGGCGCCGCCGCGCCGCGGGGCCCGCGCTCGGAGCCGGCGGGCCGCTGCGCCGCAGAGCCTCCACCAACTCGGGGGTTCCGGGCAGCGGCAACGTGAGCCTGCTGTTTACCAAGCAAGCCCTGGGGCGCCGTGTGCGGAGTAGGGCGGCTGGAGGCACGCGTGGTCCTGGCGGGCTTCCCGCCGCTCGCACTTTCGAGTGGGCACTTCCCCGGGTCCCTGAGACGGCGGAGTCTGGCCGCGTGTAGGCCGAGGCCGGGCGAGGCTTAATTTGCTGTTAATGAATCTTTTCCAGAAAGTCCGCGATCTCCAGCTAGAGGCTGTGAGTGCCTGCGCGCGAGGGCGCGCGCCGCGGGCATCTGAAGGGTGGGGGTTGGGGGAATCGAAGAGCGAAGGAAGGGGGAGGGTTATGTGTATTTAAAAACAAACCTTAAAAAGAAACCAGCGCGCTTCAGATAGGTATTCTCACAGCCTCTCTCTATCTAGACCAGACAGCTCAGGGTTTTGGCTGGTTTTTTTTTTTTTTTCCTTTTTCTTTTTTTTTTCCTTTTTCGTTTTCTTCTTTTTTTTTTTTTTCAAGAGAAGGCGAGGGGGAGGGTAGTGGTATTTGGTTCTAGGGGTAGCCTCTTGTCGCAAAATCCTTAAAAATGGCCTGGAAGTGAAAACGGAGGAAATGGCCCACCCCAGAAGGTAGTGGGTGGCGAACGCAGACAGAGTTGGGTATTTCTAGCCATCTGACACTTCCTGTGGCACTGGAAACGGACACCGCGGGCCGAAATCAATCCTTACGAAGTGTTGGATTCGGTTTTACCAGCGGAATTGCTTGTGTGGAAGGCATTTTAATTGGCGGCCTCGGAGACTTCTGTACGTGGGCACTCGGAGAATACGTTTGCTTCTCGACCCTTCCCACTCCACCCCCGACCTGTTATCTCTGGTCTGGGCTTTGCAGTGTGGATTCTCGTGTTTATTTTGGGCAAGATTTCACCGCGTGGAGGGACGGGAGGGGGGTGGAGATGGCGGTGATTAATATGCCGTCCAGGTTTAATGCGGGGCTGGCCTTCAGTGTGCGGGTATCCACCGCCCCTCGCCGGGATCGCCTGGGGTAGTTAGAGAAGCGTGCGGGGTTCGGGCGCCAGGCGCTCTGCAGGCAAGTCGGGGCTGGGGCTCGCACGGCCCCAGCGCTGTCCTTTGAGGCGCTGTCACCAGTAGGTGACTGAGAGTTAATTAGGAAGTGTTCTCCGGATCAATGGGCCGCACAGCTCATTAGCGATTCTCCCCAGCCCTTTGCAGGGCCGGCTGGGCCTCTGCCTCCCACACAGGCCGGGGCCCCGCGGGCCGGGCTTCGGAGAGCAGGCCTGGGAAGTGGGGAGGGACCAGCAGCGAGGGGCGGCAGAGAGGCGAGTGTAACTTCGCCGGGCTGCGCTGTGCGTGCGGCGCCGCGAGGCCCGCGCAGCCCGCTCTTTCTTCCTGCTCTCGGTAGCCTCGACTGTGTCTTTAACTCGCTCCTGTTCGCGTCGCTGCCTGGCTGTTCCTCCCCGCCTCCCTCGCCTATCTCTTGTTCTCTAAGCACGACGCCTGTGCTCCCCGCCCAGTTTGGGATTAGACAAGATAAAAATAGGACTGCCCAGCGCACAGAGCTGTGACTGCCCCGGCAGCCGGGCTGGCGGGAGCGCGGGGGGCCGGGGCCAGGGCGGGTGAGAACCCGCGGTGCGTTCGTGGTGGCCAGCGCCCGTAGGCTCCCACTCCCCAGTCCCGCAGGCGCGGTCACGCTCCCCGGGTTCTGTCCGCCAGGAACCCTGCGAGCAGGGGGACCTGGGCAGGGTCTCCGCGCTCTCGCGGGTGTTGTTGGTGTGCCTGTGATAGATCGGTCTAGACAGGCATGCAGGCTCCCTCCCGGCTGAAGGACGGGAAAAGGGGGGGCGGGCTGCGGAGGCGGCGGCAGACTCCCGTGAGCAGCGAGTGAGCGAGCAAGCCTGCGGGCCCCGCAAGCAGGGTGGAGGGAAGGCTGTGAGGATTTCTCTTAACCCTTTAAGGGCAGTGGGGGAGTGTGAAGGGGGGTGGGGGCAGAAATTCCTGGAGGCAGAGTAAACCCCCCCCCACAGGGAGGGGGCGGGACGGGAGTCTGGGCCTAGGGTTTTCCTTTCTCTTCTGTGCTTGCACGCTCACATCCTAGTGCATTGGACTCGATTCTTCTACAAACCAGACGCAGTTGCTAGATGATCTAGTTTGACCCAGGACTTCTCAACGGGAGGGAGGTGTGAACACACACAGTGGGCACCCTCACTTAAGGAACTGAGTTTGGGAGATGCAGATCTAGACCTCCCAGAGAGAATTCGTGCAGACGATCTACTAATGGGAAGGTTGCCTCAGAGCCGTAGTGGGGTGGGGCTTCTGACCAAGACTGCTGCAAACGGAAGACTTGAGGCTGAAATGTCAGGCCAGGGTGTACAGGTATGCGATGGAGACAGCAAAAGGTCCTTGAGTTGTCTGTATAAATAGATGCACTTTTAATCATGAACTTGTGGGGAGTTACAATCAGATATGTGCAAGGAGACAGCCTCTAAACAGGAGTTGGATAGGGATGTGTGCGAGATCAAGCATTTGTGTGCACAAACGTGGGGTCAGCCTTGAACGGGTCTAGAAATTTAAATATAACTTTGCAGATAGTGCTCTAGTTCTTTCTAGAGGTCAGAATTGGTGGGTAGGTTACCTATATATAAATAAATCATTAGTTAACTCACCTCTGTCTCCTTCCCCATCCTCTTCCTTTTAGGGTTTGTGGTCCAGGGGATCCTCTAGTTATATTTAAACTGCAAACCCATGTTGGTCTAGCCTGGGAATGGGCCACACATTACTGGCAAAGCAAGAATGTAAGTAGTGGGGAGGTGTAGGAGCTAGACAGGAATGTTCAGATTAAGATGTGGGCCTGAATGACATGTGCTGACAACAAATCAAGACACTTGGGCTCTGATGCCCACATGGAACAAGAGATACATACGAGATAAAGAACTGGCCGAGAAGAATGTAAACACGGGTATGCAAATACGGGGACCTATAGTGATATTCCGAAGAGAAAATCCCAGACTTTGTTGAGCTAGAAGCTGGGGCAGAATTTCTGTAAGTACGTTCCAGAGACAAAAGCCCATTTAAAGGTGTGAAGAGGGTCACTTGGAAACACAAAAAGCATTCATATGCATACATCCATGCTAAGATACACAGGCTGAATGACAAAACCTCCTCCCAGGCCGCTGGAGACTTTCCTGGGGAGGGGGGGAGAGCAACGTGGCCGGGGAAGTGTAGGCCGCCCCACCACCTTCGAGCACTCCCTGGCCTGGAGAAGCTGTGTGGCAGGCTGGAAGGAAACTGAGGGCAACGCGGCCTAGCTAAGGGTGGATGGCCCTCGCTCATGGATAGTATTTCTGGTTCTAGTTTCTTCCCTCCTGGGGCAGGGGAAGAGGGCAGGCATGGAGCAGAGAGGAGCATCTCTGAGAGATTTTGAGTTCTTGACCTTGAGTGGATGGATGGTGGCGGGAGAAGAGGAGTAGGGCAGGAGGAATGGATGGATGTAGATGTTGGCCCGGTTCTGAAGTCCTGTTTGCTCATGTGGCCGTCAGCCTGGTGGACTGATAAAGATAGAACCGAAAGAAGTGCGAAGTTCGGCCTCTGGGAGGAATAAAGAAAGAGGAGGTATGCTTTTATTTTGGTATGCCCCCCCCTTTCCTTTTCTGGAGGAGACCTTGCGGGAACGGCCTGTGTGGGGCGGATTAGCAGGCGCCTATGTGACCCCAGACGCTCACGTAAACTCGGCTAGGGTTTGGTTTGCCGCGGCCCCTCTTTGTCTGAGCCCAGCCTGGAATTCCAGCTTTTATTGGGAAGACCGCACTCGGGTGGAGCTCGCGCCGGGTCGGGCGGGGCAGGGCTGGGCCGCGCGGGCAGGGCAGGAGGCTTGCAAGGCCGCAGTGCCGCCCCAACTCCAGGACGGTCCTCAGGAGCAGGAGCGCGAGGCAGCCCTGACAATACCACCTCGGTGGTTTCCTCGAGGGCGCAGGGCCCGGGCCCAGCTAGCCCCGCGCGGCAGGGCGGGGTGGGGGTGGGGACCCGGAGGGTCCACTAAGGCAGCCGAGCCCCACCCCTCCCCCCCATGGCCCCACCCCTCCCCCTGCACCGTGCCCCCCCGCCAGCCCCAGGCCGAGAGGAGCTCTGAAGGCCCTTTGTTAGGCCCCTGGGTCACACCCGTGCCCTGGGGACCGCTGAGGGGCGGGAGAGCCGTGCTCTCGGCGAGAAAGGACCTTATCCTTGCTGGGAGGCGGAGGCCGGCCAAGGCCCGCCCCAGCTGCTTTGCGGGTGTGAATCCCGCAGGATTAGGATTCCGTCTGTTTGTCAGGATTAGGATTCCGTCTGTTTGTAAAGCAGTCCGCGCTGCGAGGGCCTAGGTGGCGGCGGTGGGGTTGAGAAGCTGCTGGGGCAGGAGTGGACGGCCTCCTCGGGCCACCCGGTGGTAGCCCAGGTGCCCTCGTGGCTAGCACTTGGCTGGAGACTTCCCGTGACCACCAGCCTGGCCGGTCGGCTTTTCGCTGGTTGCTCCCAACGTGTTCCTCTGGAAGGGATATCTGACTTTGTGTTGGATGGGAATTAATGAACGATGCTTTTCCACGATATTTTTGTAGAAGGCCCTCTTTCCCATCACAAGCTCATCTGTGCCTGTCCCAAGTCGAGGGTCTCGGAAATGGGGGTCCCTCACTTATTTTTTAGAGCCGTGTCTCCCCAAACCAACCATCCCCCCCTCAGCACCCACAGACTAGCGGGGAAGTCCGCTGGAAGATCCTGACAGCATAAAATATAATTTGTGATCTGAAAGACAGTTTCCAGTATAATCTCATTATGCACCACAGACTCCCGGTGTTATTTTGTGGAAGGCGGACAATGATCAATTTACATTGACCCGGGGCTGGGCGAGCTTTTAGATGGTAATTGCCATATTGATTTGCATGCAAAAAGGAGACCTGCTAAAATTAAAGACCGGAAGCTAAATTAAACTAAATTTATTGTCTAGGTGCAAACCAGAAACTACTGGGGGAGGGGATGAGTCAGGTCGGGGTGCCAGGGGCAGAACAGGTGAACGTCCCAGAGAGCTTCCAGAGGTCACAGATTTGGGAGCGATCTTTGCCCTTGTGATTTCATAATGTGAGGAGGGGGACTTGTTCAGGGTACAGGGATCCTGCGGGAAAAAGTTACAAACAGGCACTATTGCATTGCAGGCACTGGGGTCTTTTAAAGCTGATAAGTAACTGGTGAGGGGAGGAGAGGTTTACGGGGTTATAGGGGTCTTCCTGCACCATTTCCGGCAAGCCGCTATTTCTATTGTTCTGCCCGAGCGCTCGCAATCGTGCCAGGGACACCCGAAACTCTTGCAACTAAAGAATTTAAAAAAAAAAAAAAAAGGCCGCGGCCTTGCGGGTCCCACTCGTCTCCCCCCTACGTAAGTTCTTCTGGAGAGCGCGCGAGTGTGGGGCGCACTGCACGCGCGCGGCGGGCAGGCCGGGGCCGTTGGCGGCTGCGGGAGTTCCTCCCGGGACGCAGCAGCCCCACGCTCGGCCAGACGCCGATCGCTTGGGGAAGCCTCCCGCTCCAGGTGGCTCCAGGTGGCTCCAGGTGTATGTGTGTGTGTGAAGGGGAGGGGGTTGCCGAGTCTGCTGTGTCGCTGGGCCTGGGCCGGGGCGGGGATTGCCTCCCAGGAGGTTTGGAAGGGCCAGCTCCGAGCTAGGGGTGGGGGGAGGGCGCGGGCTGGAAACTCTGCCCGGATCTCCAACGTCTCCAACGCCGGAAAGTTTAAAAGAGAGGGAAAGAGAGAGAGAAAGCCAAAGCCACTGGCCGGGAGCCAGGGGAGGCCGGGCGGCGGGGGAGTGTTTGGCTGACTAGTGGGGTGAGGACCCGGCGTCGCCATTGCCTCTATCCCTGCCGCTGCCGAGGCCCTTGCCCGCCCAGTCGCTCCTGGAGCCATTTCGTTCAGGCGGAGCCTCGGCCTCTCCGAGGAGCCACGGGGTCGAAGCTGGGAAGCCCGCAGGGGCAGCCGACTGTCCGGTGGCCCTGCCCTTCCCGGTGGCCACCCGAGCCGAGGGGGAGATGGCCCTGTGGAGCCTGGGTCTGGGGGTGTGGAGAATTCCCGGGGCATCTGAAAAAGCCTGGGGCCGATCCGGAAATTGGGGAGGGGCAGGGTGGCCATGTTAGACCGGGACCCCGCTTCTGGGATGAGAAGTTGGAGAAATGAAAACCCAGTCCCTAGCTTGTCTCAGGGCTTGGCCTTTTGTGGGGACACCGCACACCACCCACCAAGGAGTCCAGTAGGGCCTGACATCTTAGGAGCCACTTCCCTCTTAATTTCCTCCCCCCACCCGACTTTGGTCCCTGGGGTTTTTCCTTAAAACCCTAGGAAAGGTAGGTGTAGGCAGTCTTTCCAAAGGGCTTTTGCTCTGTCTAGATAATTTGATTTATTGCTTTTGTGGCAAAACTAGGGTGGCAGGCCCAGCCTTCCTATCAGGAGTCAGCACTTTTTACAGAAAGTAGCGACCCACCTACCCCTGCCTGTTCTGGGCTCCTAGAAGTGGAGCTTTGTTGGAAGCCCCGAGCTCACACCAGCGTATTCCAGGGTAGGGAGATGTGTAGGAAGTATTGGGAAATTGGGAAAGACTTCAAGGGGACTAAGATGACTGGGTGTAGGGGAAGCTGGGTTCTGGTCTCCTTGTAGACTAAGTTAACTTCGGTGTTCAACGCTTTCCTCCTACCCTGCTCTCGAGTAGGGGGGCTAAGGAAGCTTTCCGAGATTCTTAGGGATTTCAGATGGCACAATTAGGCCAATAATTGGCTCCTCTCCGCAACTCCAGGACTGAGTTTGACCGTGGCCCATTTTTACTAGCTGTGTGACCTTGGGGGCAAGTTATTTATGGCCTCTGAGCCTCAGTAAGTTTCTTCATTTGTAAGACTGGGAATAATTATCCACCTTTAGGATCAAAGAAGACTCCTTGGCACATAGTAGGCCCCGAGGATTTAGGGAGTGCTTTGAATGACTGGTCCGGTTCCTGAAGGTTGCGCCTCCATTCCCCGCTGTCCTGAGAGTCCCTGACACCGGCCTAGGCTAGTGTGGGGGTGCCGCGGGTTAAATTCGCCTCTACTCCTCTTTGCTTTGTTGTAGTTCAGTGTGTTCTGCGCTCTAAAGGGTTCCATATGAAAGGGCTTGGAGTTCCCCCCCCTCCCCTAAGTGGGGTCATTAGATGGTTAGGAATTGATTCCAGAACCTGGCATCTAGGTGCTCTTTGGCCAGCCTCCCCTTCCTTCTTTCCGGGTGGAGGGAATCCAGTGGCCGGAGGGGAGAGACCTGGTTGGAAGAGGTGATGGGGGTGGCCTGCTGTGCGGGGCCAGAGGTGCTGTGGTTTGTTTGATAGGGATTAAGTCCGGATGTTTCGAGGTCTTGGTGTGGTTTTCAATAAAGTCGGCCAGGGGTTGCTGCCTTTTTCTAATATCGATATGTATTTTAAAAATTACCAGCATGAGAAGAAAACCAGACCTGTGTGGATCCAGGCCGGTAGTAAGCTACTGTGATCAGGTTTCCTTCTCGACTCCCAGAGGGGAAGTCAGCGTTTGATTGAAGCTACACTTGGTTCTTGACTCTCAGGGGATGCCTGCTCTGAAACAGGAGCCCTCCCTCTCTCTCTCTCTCTCCTCCTCTCCCCCCTCCTCCCTCCTTTTCCCTTCTTCCCCTAAAAGCCTTTGTGCTGAAAGAGCTTCAGTAGGCACGAATCCCTGGTCCCTCTCTAAAGAATGCCTCCCAGCCTTTGCTGACATTGTTTTGTGAACAGTGGGTTTTATCCCAGGCCAGCAGTTTTCCCCGCATTTCTGCTCACTACTGGAGAGGTGGAGTGCCGCCAGGATGCGCCTAACTGTCGCGATTGCCACACCTTGGAGCAGGGGCCTTACCTGTAATCTGAAGACACCTTAACCTTTGCCCTAGATGCCCCCAGAGGGGGTGAAGGTGAGGAGAGCCAGGACCGAGGCTCCTTGTTGAGGGTCTGTTTGTTTTTCTCCGGCAACAGAGGCAGAGGGTGGAGAGGGGGCTGAGGAGGCCGAGAGGAGGGATGGTCCAGCTTCGGGTCGATTTAAAACTCGGCCTCATTGGAGAAGCTCTCAGGCACTCAACAGTTCTGTACAAATGCAAACTTGAAATAGCTCTAGGCCTACGTCATTTAGGACAGAATAAATGAAGTACAGAAATGTCCAAACTATGCAAATCCTGGAGTTGTCTGCCCTCCCATAAACACATGACAAGTGCCAAGGATTTCCAGTCAAAACAGCCAGGGAACCAGCAGCCTCCATCCTTTGTATTTATTATTTTATTAACAGCATTTTACACAGCAGTTAACAAGCGCAGCCCTGCCTGCCTTGCGCCCTGGCTCGCTCTGGGGCAGACCAGGGGGGAAAACCGGATGGATGGCGGTGGGGAGGAGTGATCCCTAAAGGAGATGGCTAGTTTCTGCAGGTGGGCAAGGGGAAAGTAGCGTTTGGGACGTCTTTCTCCTGGCCCGAAAGAGGAGACAGCGCCAAGTGAGTGAGCCTTTGGAGGAAGAGACCCTCTTTCCTCTCTCAAGAGGGAAGTTGCACAGCTGTGGTTTTGTCAGGTCTCTGCTGGGATTCCAGAAGGTGGAAACCGTGTTTCCGGATCCTCTCTGCCCATCAGTTATTGAAGATGTTCAAAGAATAAGTATTTGTCTGGTATCGTGAGTCTATATCCTGGTGGAAAGTTTATAACGAAAAGTAATGCCTTTCTTAAGTCATAAAATGAGCCTTGTATGATTATTTAATTAAAATCTATTTAAGGACCGATTAGGCGTGTAATTTGCGCTAATAATGACGATTATGGAAATGTTCGACTTAACCAAAAATCATAAAGGAGACATTTTGATCAGTGGGGCGGCCAGCAAGTACGCAGGGAGTTGGACCATTTTTTCCCCCGAGGCCTGGGGCGGCGGGCCCTGGAAAGTGCAGAGCCGCCGGTGCAACCCCACTGGGGGAGCGGCCGGCCTCCCTGCCCCGACCCCAGGCCCGGCCAGGCCCTGGGGCAGTCCATGCTTTGCTGAGCACAGAAAGCGACCCTGGGAGTCTGAACCACCTCTCTTCCCAGCCCAGGGAGTGGGGGAGGGGTGCTTCCCCCAGCCACCAGGAGGGGCAAGTGCTGGGAGAGGACTGATAAACCACACAGAAATCCCTGCGACATGGCTGTGCTCCTTTGCTTTTACAATCAGCGGCGACACACTGCATGCTGCCTTGGCTAGCCTTGGCTGGAGCCGGGAAGGGTGGGGGAAGAGTGGGGGGGGTCCCCCTTGTTCCGGAGAAACCTGCCAGCTGCTGGGCTTGGTGCGAAGGCAGCGGAGGCAGACACAATGCTTCTGTTGTTGGTTTGATCTCGAACTGTGGATTGTTAGTCTGGCTTTAACTATGTGGTAAGGGGAATGTGAAGGCTGTTTACAGCGAGTGCAAATAATGTGACAGCTGTTGGTGCACGAGCAGCGCTGCGCTTACACAAAGCATGCACTATGCAGGCCCGCGGAGGGCTGCAGAGGTGGCCGCCGCTTTCTGGCCACGGCGTCCTCGTCCTTGGATGGGCAAAAAAGTCAGCCGCCGCGCACCCACCCGACGCATCCCCGCCCCCCCAACGCTCACACCCCAACACACACCTTGACAGCTCCTCCAGAATCCACATGGAGGTGCGGGTCGGTGTGTGGTATGCCGTGTGGTATGCCGTGCGGTATGCCGTGCTTTAGGGGGCTTGTTCCGCAGAGGCAGTGGGAGAGGGCCCACAGGGTCCCGAGTGTCACTCTCCAGAAGGGTTTGGCCAGCATCGGTGGACCAGGGTCCTCAGGTGCACCCAGGCACGGTTTTTAAGATTGGAGAACATAACTTACAGCCCTAGGCAAGCTTGTTGGCAACAATGTGTTATTAACCTAAGGCTTTCTGGAAGTTGCAGAGAGGCTCGGCAGGGCCCCCTTTCCCCTCCCAGATGGCTGTTACCGAGACAAGTTAGAGAGACAGGCTGGCTCTGTGTTCAGTCCACACATCACTTTTTCCCCAGGCTGGAAACACAAGTGTGTAGTAGCTTCAGGATGGGGGGGGGAGAGGGAAGGGGCGCAGTTTGGCTTTTGATTACCCACACCCCTCGCCAGCCTTCCCATTTCCAAGAGCACGGTGGCCTTCAGCTGCAGGACACAAAGGTGTGGCCCTGAGGTGTGCCCAAGGTGCCACCCACTCTGTGGCTTAATCAGCTAGGTGCCCACAGGCACGGGCCTTCTCTGACCTCCTGGTCGCCCACCAGGTACTGGGGGGAGGCGCCAGGGTGGGAGGGAGAGCGAGCGATCCTTGGTGGCGATCACCCCCTTGGCCGGGCCAGTCCTGGAGATGTAGGGCTGGCCCTGGCAGGTGGCTTTAGGATGGCCAGAGACGACCGGCCTGCCTCTGGGCCGTCCTGGGGCCAAACGAGTGTCAGAGTTGTTCCCTTCTTCCTTCCAGGGCTGGAACCCTCACAGCCCTGGCCCCCCGGGATTTGGAGGATCATTTAGAGCCGATCGATCCTGCAGCTTGTCCTCTGCGGCTTTGGTCTCTGGGTGTATAGCCTCCAAGGAGAGCTGCATTGAGTTTGTAGCCCCCAGTCCCCCAGCTCTACCGTCTCTGAGTTCTAAAGTGGACTTCTCCATCCAGTTGGGTTTCCCAGTGGGGAGCTGGGAGATGCTTCTGGAGTGATACATGAACTTCGGTGCCAGTTCTCTAAATTGGTCTCTTTTTATGACGTGTGCCATTTTCTGTAGGAATGTTGCTTGCAAAACGAGTTTCGCCTTGGAGGAAAGGCGGAAAGATAAACAAGCCTGTGGCGCTAAAACACTGGCAATCTCTCCCTCCTTCCAGCTCTTTTAGAGCAGCCGGGCTGTATTTCCAGGATTAGACTCGTGCTTGTGAAGAGGGACTCTGGTTGGCTTTTTTTTTTTTTCTCCAAGCAAATGCAAATTAGAGAAAAATAATTTTCTTTCAACGATATGCAATGTATTAGTCACTTGTTATCGTGCTCTGAGGCGGGCCTCATTTGCGTGTCTGCCAGCTCCGCTCACATCTGCTCGGCGCTGTTCGGGGCATTTTAACCTTGGCGGTGTCGTGTCTAGTCCCACGGATCAAGGAGGAGTAATTAAGCTCTGAACAGCTACAGAAATTCAGGGCCCCCCCATGTATGCCATAGTTGTTCCACAGCTTTGTTTGGGGGTGTTACGAGTTCCAAGATCGAGTAGCAGACATGGGGTTTCTTTTGTTCCTTGTCAAGAATGTGGGAGCCCCTCTCCTCCTCTGACCCTGGTCCCCAGCCCTCCTGAAACTCCCAGGCAGAGCACAGTCAGCCAAGGAACCCGGGTGCAGATCACAGGGCCCCGCGTGTCAAGCATCTTCTTTGGGTAAAAAGTTCTTTAGTGCCTCCCTTGTAGTCCTGATTGCTGTTGCTAATGGCCTCACGGTATAGCTTGTTCCTTTGGTGCGGGTGGGGCATGAAGTGCGCTGTATTCCTTCAAGACCCTGGGGGAAATCCCAGTGCCTGCACACCCCCTCTGGAGTTGGGATATGGATAGTTTATTGTGGATTTGCGCCCCCCTCCCCGCCGTTTGCACAGACACTCCCCAAGTGGCAAGCCGGCACTGTCGGGATTAGCCCAAAGGAGGTGTGGAGTTTTTTGGGGGGAGGGGAGAGTAAAGGAGTAAGGGTGATTAAATGGCATTCCTCCTAGGTTTTTCCATCCTGGGTCGCTTCCTGTGGAGGGACACCAGCTTCCAAATGGGCCCCCTCTTGCCCACGTGGTGGTGTGTGGCACAACCGTGAAAGAAAGTGAAAGGAACAAAAACCTGAGGCGGTAGCTTTCATCGGTGTCAGGGGAGAAGGGGAAGTGTCCCATGCTGGCCCAGGAAACGACCCTGGGGGGGGGTGTACATGGCAGGGACCCACCCCGGGTTTGGCAGCCACTCTCCCCGTGGATCCTTGCAGGGGCCTCCCCTCCCTGAACCCCTTCCCACTTTACAGTTGGCTACACTTGGCTGGCCGGCCGGGGGTGGGGCGGCAGCGGCACATCTATAGAGAATAACCCTCCAGTCTGCTCCGAAGGATCCCAGGATGATGGCCGGGAGGGGGGGTCTGCGTGCGCCCTCCCAAAGTTCCTTTTTGTCAGAGATTCAGCGGCGGGGGCTCGGGAAGGAGGAACCCCAGAGGAGGGCGCGGGCCGCAGGGCCCGAGGGGTTAACTGGGGCCCGGGGGATTGCGGAGGACGCGCCGCCTCCCAGAGACAGCCGGAGTTCCTGGAAGGCGGGGCGGGGGAAGCGTCGAGAGGGTGTGGGCGTGTGCCGTGGCGCGGCCGCGCGGAGACCTCGGCAGAGGAGCCGCGAGGAGGGGCGGGGGAGCCCGGAGCAGCACGGGTGTGTGTGGTGGGAGAGAAAATCCCTTTGTTGCCGACCGATCGCGCTCCGGGCTGAGGCGGGGGGAGGGGGCACCCTTCCCCCGTTAGCCTTCGCCGCGGAGGCCGAGAGCCAAGTTCACACCCCCGACCGACCCGAGTGGCTCTCTGCTCCGACCCAGGCGCCCTGGGTGGAGGCAGGGAAGGTTCTGGTTGCTCAAAAGGTCAGGGCCTCGCGAGTTTCCCATCCTCCTCTCTCCCTCTCCCCTCCTGCTCAGCAGCTCAGTCTGTTACTAATGCAAAACTTGGGGCGTGGGTGGGGACGCCCCCGGAGGCAATGGCCCTGGCTTGGAGTGTGCCAAGAGACAGCGCCTGGGCAGGTTGGATCTCTCCTCTCCAACCCCCTTGGAGGGCTGGTGGATCCAGCCAGCCACGGACGTCAGCCACACCTCTGGAAGCCTGTGGCCCTGTCCCGACAGGACGGGGGTGGGTGGGTGGGCAGTCTTGGGGTCCCCCTCGGCCCCCGTAGCTGCACTCCTGTTGGGGGGAAGCAGCCCTGGAGGACTCGCCCCCAACCCTGCACATCCGGGAGAGAGTTTTCCTCTCATCTTCTACCCCCACACAGCCCCCCCCCCCCATCTTAAAATAGGAACTTCTTCACCCATCCCTTCCTTGACACCGGGAGAGAAGTGCTGCTGTGCGTGACTCAGTCGGCTCCCAGAGCAGCCCCGGAAGGGCTCCCCGCCCGGGGTTCGCTTTCGGCTTTGATGAAATCCACACAAGTCTGCTAAAGGTCACCCCTCCCAGGCCTGGCCCCTTCTGGGTCCCTGCCTTAGTCTTCCCACACAGAAACTGTGTGGTGATCTGGGATTGGCACACAGCGTTCCCCATGGATGCTGGTTAATGGGGTTCGTTCAGCGTGGCCCGTACTAGCTGCTGCCAGGCAAAACCCAAGTCCCTAGTGCAGTTTAGTCCTCTGGGAAACACGGTGCCAGATATTTACAGATGAGGGGACCGAGGTTGAAGACGTTCGGCCATCTGCTCAGGGACACATTGGATGAGGCTGGGAGCTGGGAGGCTGCGGTGGGGACAGCGTTGTTGCGTGCTCTCCACGGAGAACCAGCTCTGACATGAGGGAGCCCCCTTGCCCAGCACACCCTGCACGAGGCTGGTCTCCCTGATGCCAGCTCCACCTTATGAGGCAGAAGCACCCCCCTCCCTCTGCCACACACACCTGCCGCCTTGGCCACTGACTGGATAACCACCTACCGGGTGCAAGGGATGCCAGGTGAGAGAGACCCCAGGAAGGGCCACCGTTTGTCTTTGCGTGGGATTTGGGATGCTTTGATGGCGATGCTGCTTTCCAGCTTTCCATTTTGTCGGTGAACTTGACAACTGTGATGTGCAGACTGGAACTGAGCACTGCCTCAAGGGTGGAGGCAGTAAAAGTGGCCTGGTGCCAGAAGGAGCCCAGTGGGGAGAAAGGAGGGGTGCCAGCGTGGTCTGGTGCTGCTTCCCCTCCCCTGGCGCATCCCAGCCTCTCCTGGTCACTGCTGCTTCCCTTTTCAACCTGCTGTCTGCCAGGGTAGATCGCCTTTAAAGAAAAGCCAGACAGCCCTCTGCGCCCCCCCAGCGCCTAATGGTGTCCTCATGGCAGGAATGGGTGGGATGGCCGTGGCTGGTGATGCTGGGCCGGGGATGGTGGTGGTGGTGCTCGGTACCTCTCCTCTCCTGTCAGAGGCTTGGCAGTGCCTCTTCTCGGGGATGACAGCTCCTAATTTTGGTCCCTCTGACCTCTTTCTGCCAGTCAGGCCCTTTCGCGGGTGTCTATGCCAAGCCGAGTACTTGAAGGGTAGCCGCTGGCTTCCAGAACAGGTTACTGGCCACGTCTGTTGAGGGAGACCCAGTGCTTCTTACCCACTCCCTTGTGCTTTCAGTTACTGCTGGTCTGAGAGCCAGTGGCCACCCTGGAGGCAGGGGTCTCTTTTGCAAAGCCAGATCTCTGGGTGTTCTAGTGGGCAACCACTACAATTCCTGGTCTGTTCTTTGGAAACCACGCACTCCTCAATCTCCCCGTCTGACCTCTCTCAGCCACCTTCCCCTTCCCTCTCCACCCCTTGACCGAATCCTTGGCCCCCTTCTCTCCACTACTGGAAAAAGGGTTAAGACCTCATAGCCGGGTGTAGCTTAGCAGCTCACATGGAAAGAGGTTGGTGTTTGTAAAGTGCTTTTCTTGAGTGATTTCACACATCTTGGCCCTTATTGCCTGCACGTGGAAGGGCGGGGTGGCCGGTGGGGGGATGCACAACCAGAAATAAGGGCAAACAAGCCTCTCACAGAGGCAAAGTGCCTGCTCTGTCATCTAAATCACATTATTTGTCTCCTCCACCGCGGCCCAGGGGTCAGCGAAGTCAGTTTTGAAGCACTTTTCCCTTAGAGTTAAAAAGACCCCAACTATTTCAACAGCCCCTTCTAGAAGTGGAGTGGGATGAGCACCGCTATGTCCCCGCCTCTCTCAGTCTCTTTGTGTTTCTCACCCCAAAGTCCTCTCAGCTCCACATCCCAGAGAGGTGGGGGAGGGGAGGCCCCCTGGGCCTGGACCCTGGTGGGGTTAGATGAGGATGGCCTTCGCAGCAGACCAGGCTGTTCCTGCTGGGGATTCAGGCTGGGTCCTGGCTCACTGGCCCTTCCCGCTCGGCTTGTCTTTGGCCAGGAACCTGAAGAGTTAAAAGTCTCTAGCTTGTTGCAATGAAATTATGGCTGGCAGTGGCGCCGCTGTTCGACAGACCTCCACTTTTAAACAGTTCACAAAAAGTTCATGGGGCAGCTAAAGATTGTGTGTGTGTGTGTGTGTGTGTGTGTGTGTGTGTAGTCAGCGGGATTCAGCAGTGTACCTCCCCTTCCCTTGTTTCTTCGAGTTCAGCCTCCTCCCTCTGCCCCATCCTCCCTCTGCCCCATCCTCCCTCTGCCCCATCCCCGCCATTCCATCTGACCCCGCACCCGCACGTGAAGCTGCATCACTGAGACTCCCGAAGTCACCTGAGTGTGTGTTAATGCTGAAAAGTCCACAGGAAGGGCGCTGGAGAAGTGGAGGCGGCGGGGAGAGCTTTGAAAGCATCCAGTGCTCCCAAGTGTCCCTGCATTACCTTCACCCTTTGGCCAAGTCCGGGCTGCCGCTTGTCAAGAAAAGCCCTTTTTTTAGGGAGGGGGCAAAGCAGGATGGTGAAGGGGGCACCCTCAGAGGTCTTTGTCACAAGGTGGCTGCTAAAGGACGTGGGGAGGTGGCAGCTTGTTTAAGGGGAGGCCGCTTTGGGGACAGCAGAAGCTTGAGGTCTCAGAGGCGCACACATACGTTCATGTGCGCGTGCACGCGCACACACACATACACAAAGTTTTTCTTTCCCTCATCTTTTTCTTAGGGGTTTGATTGAGTGCCCCTTTTTGCTCCTGGTGTAATTTCTGCCTTTCCTCATGGCGCGCAGCCGAGGGGTGGGTCCCATGCTTGCGGTCGGTGGTCTCTGGTGGTCTCCGTCCAGGACGCCTGCCTGCACTAGGGAATGGTGCTCTACCTTCCCCATCAGGCCACCCAGAATGTCTTCCTTTTGTTGGAAGGGGCAGCAGGGGTTAGGGAGGGACAGTCTCCCTTGAATCTCCCTTGAATGTCCCCGCACTAGTGGCGGCCTCCCCCCCCCCACGTCCGACTCGATCTGTAGGTTTGAGAGAAGGAAGTGAATCCCATGAGCCCCGACGAATCTCCTTCCAAACCCCAGTCTTTTCGGGGCACCGTGGCTGGCCCCTTGGAAGGAGAAGGAGGCACCTTTCTGGAGAAGGCGCTCTCTCTGAATCCCAACAGGCCTGCTGCAACTGTAGATTTCTACCTCTTCCTCCTCCTCCTCCTCCTCCTCCAGCCACTTACTTCATTGTTGGGTTCTAACTCGGCGCCTGCTGTCTGTGTGTGTGGCTCTTGATTAACAGACGGAGCTCTATGTATAGGGGGCCGACAGGGATACTGGTGGACGAAAGGCCTAGTTAGGACAAAGAACTGCTGAAGGATAGACCAGTATGGCTTTTGGATTCAGGTCTCCCAGGTGCTCCCCCACCCCCACCCCGTTACTCCCAGAAAGAGTCCCCGGACTGTGCCTCCAACCCAGCCGACCTGGCAGTCTGCTCCCTGTGCTCAAGTGTAAAAGCAAGCATTTGCATATTTTTCCCTGCTAACAAAGGAAATGTGTCGACTTCGGGAACATTTGGGCTTTCGGAAACTGTGTGGGTGGGTGTGTGAGGGAGGAGAAAGAAAAGTTCCCCCCACGATCTGCATACCGCTGATTTCACACTCCGCTTTTGGGCCTGTGTAAAGATGGCCCGCGGACTCCGGGCCCAGCCAGGACAAGGGGGTGACCACGGGTTTGTGCTTGGGGGGGGGGTGAGTTGCCCAGGGCCATGGGTCCCAGGCATTAAAGGCTCCCCTACTTATTAACCCGGCATTTAACAGCAGGATATGGGCTGAAGCGCAGTCAAAAGAAACGGCTCAACCTCCAAAGAGCAATTAAAATCCTGCACGAGGATAAATCACGCGCCGTGATAATCCTGTTAATAAAATGCAGCTTGTCCTGACCCTTCACTCATGCAGCAAACTAGAATGTGATGTGGGTGGGGGTGGTGGGCAGAGAAGGTAAGGAAGGGCCAGGAGAGGTGCTCTCCCCTCCCCTGCCCGGGCAGCCTCCCCCTCCTCGTAGGTGGAAAACGGGTAACTTTTGCCCAAAAGTGGCTTGTAGCCCAGCAGCCTGGGCTGCTAAGACTTCTGCACTCGCTGATGATTTCTTGTCCCCAGCGAGCAGGCGTCGTGGATTTATTCAACCGCCTCCCTGTGTAGCTCCCAGGCCAAACCACCCGGGGTTCAGTGCTTCATCTGATCAAGGGCTGGGTGGGTTGGTCCACCAGCCCATCGACTCTTTGTGACCCTCCATCTGTTAAGTCAGCCTACACCTGACTCTTGTGCCTTCCCCCAGCCCTGGTCCTCTTAGGACCGACCCCCCACCCCACGAAGAATCAGCATGTGGCTCCTGGCACGCTGCCAGGCGTGTTCCCCAAAGGCTGGAGAAGGACAAGGCAGGGCGGCCAAGGGTGGCGGTGATGATGCGCACAGGCACCATGGATGGTGTGGTGCGGGGATGGGGGGCCTTTAACCCCCTCCCTGCCCGCAGGGAAGTGGCTCGTCGCCCCTGTACCCTTCAGGTCAGGTGTGTCCCCTCACTCCCAGACATCTGTAGAATGTCCTGCACAACCTGCCTTCCCAACTCTGCATTCTGTATGAATTGCCTGGAAAGAGGGCCTCTCTGGTTCCCTGTTTGGCTCTTCTTTATTCAACCTCCCGGGACTCTTTTTTTTTTTAATTTAACAGACTAGACGCTTGAAGAATAGCTGCCATCCAAGAAGACGACATGCTTTCAGCCACTCCCCTGTATGGGAACGTTCACAGCTGGATGAACAGCGAGAGGGTCCGCATGTGTGGGATCAACGAAGACAGGTGAATGCGCCTGTCTGGCTGAGGCCTGGGGACAGAGGGTGGGTGCCGCTGCCCCCCACCCCATGCTCCGGAGCAAATCCCACGCAGAAGCCCTCCGCCCCCCCATCACCTTCTCAGAGCCCGAGCGGGTCCAAAATGGGTGGGGGAGAACGACCTCCCGCCTCGCTGGCGGCCCTTGATTTACAGTTCTAACAGGCAACCCGGCTCAGCGAAGCATTGCCGCCCTTTAAAAGATTAGCCCCTAAAGCGGCCTTTCAGTGCACTTTCGTCCTTAATTTATTATTTCATATTTATGAAGGAGAATTAATCCCAGTCTATATGCCGCTTTAACTCTAAATGTCAGGAGTGTGGGCCCAGGTGGATCAGCATTCGATGTGCTTTTAAAACAAATAGTTTGCTCAGTAATAAATGGGGGAGATGGCCACCCCTTCCTCCGATTAAGCCCTGGGTTTCTCAGTGTCCCCTGCTGCCTGTTGGGCGAGGCCATGGGCTCCTGGTTTTAGTCACCCAACAACTCCGCCAGACTCCCTAATCAGTAATTTTGGAATGAGGGGTAGCGGCAGCTAAGCGGTCCTGGGGATTTGGAAGTTGGCATTGAGTGCTTGTTCTGTTGATGCTGTCGGTGAGTGCCAGGATAGGCATGGCTGCCTGGCCCAGACGGGCCCGCTTTGCTCTGGAGCCTGGAACAGCCGACAGTTGTGGGATCTTCATGTGTACCCTGCCCCTGTCATCCTCGCGGTAAAGGCAGTTCAGTACGGCTTCATCATCACCAGCGAAGCCAGTTTTGTAGACCATGGTACCTAACTTCGTTTGGAGAAAAGTTTCGAAAGCCGGCCCTGGTGAGGAACACAGAAGTGATTGGTGTGGCCGGCTCCAGGACTCCAGCCCTGTGTCTCTGCTTCAGCCTTGGGCCCACCTCTTTCCTCCCTAATGTCTGTGCCCAGGTAGAGCTTCGGAGGGCCTGCTGGGACGGCAGAGGTCAGATGGGCCTCCTTGGCCTCTTCTCTAGAGAAAACAACAGCGGCACAGAATGTCTGTCCCTGCGGTGGCCAGCTTGGGGCCCTAGCTGAGATTCCCCGGACCCCATAGAGCCCTGCCTTTCCTTTGTTTTCTCCCAGCCCAGCTGAAGCACCATTTGGGGCCAGCTTTCAATAGGGGTCGCTGGGGAGGAATTGTTCCTTGAGGGCCGTTTGAGAAACAGAGTTATTAGAAACTGGTCCGTTCTGGGGCGATCTGTGAAAGATGGATTAAGTGGGGGGAATGCTTTCACGAAGTTTGGTGTGTCCTTTTTACATAGGAAAATTCCTGTAAATGATGGTGACTCTTCAAAGGCCAGACTGGAACTGAGGGAAGAAAATCCCTTGAACCACAACGTGGTAAGAGACTCCTGGCTTCCCGCCTATATACAGAAACTGTAATCCTTTGTGCATTAATTTGCATGCCGCCGCCAAAGGGTCTTTTGGGGGTGGGGCAGGGGTGGAGCTGAGTAGGATGCTTCTTCCACAGGACCTGGTCCTCACCCCAGCTCCTTTTGACACACTGGCCATTTATGTCCAAGTCTCTTAGCAGCCAGTGGGATACGTGCCTCCTTTCCTTTGATAAGCCACGGGCCACCTCCATGCTCCCTGGAGCTGGATAAATTTCCAGCCTCCAAGTAGACCCTTAGGGTTTCCTTTTCCAGTAATATACGAAACACACACCCATCTTCAGATAGCAGGGAGGGGAAGTCAAAAGGCACAACCACAGTTTGACCCCTGGCCTCTTTATTGATTTAGAAATGAGACAGCTAAAGTCCTCCTTCCCTGCCATCCCACCGAAGACTGTTTCTTGCTATGTTAAACAATCACCCTCCCCTACCTGGGGGGGGGGCGGGGAGGGAACCTAGTGAGCACCAAGCCGCCCCCCAGCCTAACTGGGCCTGGGAAGTTCAGGTCCGTACCCCATGAGGATGGTGCAGAGAGCAGCGAGCTGGCGTCCTCTCCTTTGCAGCAGAGAGTTTTTGCTGAGAAGGTGAATTTTCCAGGATTAATAGATGACTGAATTTAATGTATGGGCCCCAAGTCTAAAGGGATCAACCTTTTACAGGCTTGCAGGATACTAGTTGGACTGAGGTGAGAAGGCAGGCAGCAGAGGCTTTCGGATAAGTGGGCCGGGGAGCACGGGCCTCTTTCTTTAACCGTTTCTGCTCCAATGCGGGGCTGATGTCACACTGAGCCAGCTGGCGGTTTCTCCTCGGGATGGGCCCTGCGGCTCTGAGAGGGCACCGCGAATAACACCCATGTTCTTCTTCTACAAAGGTGGATGCCGCTGCGGCTCATCGGATCGATGGCCTGGCCGCGCTCAGCATGGACCGCACTGGCCTGATTCGGGAAGGGCTGCGTGTACCCGGCAACATTGTCTATTCTAGCTTGTGTGGACTGGGCTCAGAGAAAGGTCGCGAGGCTACCGCGAGCACTCTCGGTGGCCTGGGGTTCGCATCCGAGAGAAATCCAGAAATGCAATTTAAACCGAACACCCCCGAAACGGTGGAGGCTTCCGCTGTCTCCGGGAAAGCCCCGAATGGCTTCAGCGCGATCTACAAAACACCACCCGGGATACAAAAAAGTGCTGTACCCACAGCAGAGACGCTGGGCTTGGACAGGCCTGCCAGCGACAAGCAGAGCCCTCTCAACATCAATGGTGCTAGTTACCTGCGGCTGCCCTGGGTCAGTCCTTACATGGAGGGAGCCACGCCAACCATCTACCCTTTCCTCGACTCGCCAAATAAGTATTCACTGAACATGTACAAGGCCTTCCTACCTCAGCAGTCCTACAGCCTGGCCCAGCCGTTGTATTCTCCGGTCTGCACCAATGGGGAACGCTTTCTCTACTTGCCGCCCCCTCACTACGTCAGTCCCCACATCCCGTCGTCCCTGGCTTCACCCATGAGGCTCTCGACGCCTTCGGCCTCCCCAGCCATCCCACCTCTGGTCCACTGTGCTGACAAAAGCCTGCCCTGGAAGATGGGTGTCAGCCCTGGGAACCCCGTCGAGTCCCATGCCTATCCCCACATCCAGAACAGCAAGCAGCCGAGGGTGCCCTCCGCCAAGACGGTCACCAGCGGCCTGCCTGGGGACACGGCTCTCCTGCTGCCCCCTTCCCCTCGGCCTTCGCCCCGGGTCCACCTTCCCTCCCAGCCTGCCACAGACACCTACTCGGAATTTCACAAGCACTATGCCAGGATCTCCACGTCGCCCTCTGTCACCCTGTCGAAGCCATACATCACGGTCAGCAGTGAGTTCCCCTCGGCCAGGCTCTCCAACGGCAAGTACCCTAAGGGCCCGGAAGGGGCCGAGAGTGCGCCGCCGCTTCCCGGGCACGCCCGGAAAGCGGCGGGCCAAGACAGACAGGACGGTGGCTCCCCTCCTCTATTGGAGAAGCAGTCGGCTACCAAAGACGTCACCGATAAGCCGTTGGACTTGTCCGCGAAAGTGGTGGACGCGGATGCTTCCAAAGCCGAGCATATGAAGAAGATGACTCCCACGGTCCTCGTTCACAGCCGAGCCGGAGGTGGCTTAGTGCTGTCGGGAAGCGAGATTCCGAAAGAAACGCTGTCTCCGCCTGGAAATGGCTGCACCATCTATAGATCTGAAATCATTAGCACGGCGCCCTCGTCCTGGGTGGTGCCCGGGCCCAGCCCTAACGAAGAGAGCAATAGCAAAAACCTGCCGCTGAAAAACAAGGCCTTGGACTGGGCAATCCCGCAGCAGCGGAGTTCCTCATGTCCCCGCATGGGCGGCACGGACGCCGTGGTCACGAACGTCTCAGGCTCTGTCTCGAGTGCCGGCCGCCCAGCCTCCGCGTCGCCGGCGCCCAACGCCAACGCGGACGGCTGCAAGACCAGCAGGAGCTCCGTGGACAGCACGCCCTCTGTCATTCAGCACGTGGGCCAGCCCCCGACCACGCCTGCCAAGCACAGCGGCGGCACCAGCAGCAAGGGCACCAAAGCCAGCAACCCGGAGCCGAGTTTCAAGGCCAACGAAAATGGCCTCCCGCCAAGCTCGATCTTTCTATCTCCAAACGAGGCATTTAGGTCCCCACCGATTCCCTACCCCAGGAGTTACCTCCCTTACCCGGCGCCCGAGGGCATCGCTATAAGTCCCCTCTCTTTACACGGGAAGGGACCTGTCTACCCTCACCCAGTCTTGCTGCCCAACGGCAGTCTTTTCCCTGGACACCTTGCTCCGAAGCCCGGGCTGCCCTACGGGCTGCCCACAGGCCGGCCGGAGTTCGTGACCTACCAGGACGCGCTGGGGTTGGGTATGGTGCATCCCATGTTGATACCTCACACGCCCATCGAGATCGCTAAGGAGGAGAAGCCAGAGAGGAGGTCCCGCTCCCACGAGAGGCGCTATGAGGACCCAACCCCCCGGAGCCGGTTTTCCGAGATGCTGGAGGCGAGCAGTACCAAGCTACACCCAGAAGTCCCCTCCGACAAGAACCTGAAGCCCAGCGCTGGTTGGAACCAAGGGAAAACTGTCGTTAAGAGCGACAAACTGGTCTATGTAGACCTTCTCCGGGAGGAGGCAGACGCTAAAACAGATGCCAACGTGGCAAAGCCGGGCTTCGTGGCTGAGAGCATGGGCCCGAGTGCCGAGCCCCCCAAGGCCCCCACGGACCCGGCCCTGCAGCCGCACCGTGATTTCGTGGCGCTGAGAGAGGAGTTGGGGCGCATTGGTGATTTCCACGAAGCTTACGCCTTCAAGCAGGCCCCGGGCCAGTCAGTCTTCAGCCTAAGCAAGGAGAGCATCCCGGCAGGAACCAACAAGGAGAACCTGGGGCTGCCAGTCTCCACTCCCTTCCTGGAGCCAACCCTGGGGAGCGATGGCCCAGCTGTGACTTTCGGTAAAACCCAAGAGGATCCCAAACCGTTTTGTGTGGGCAGTGCCCCGCCGAGTGTGGACGTCACCCCCACCTATACCAAAGATGGAGCCGATGAGGCAGAAGCCACTGATGGCAAAGTTCTCAAACCGAAGCCGTCGAAGCTGGCCAAGAGGATCGCAAATTCCGCTGGTTACGTGGGTGACCGATTCAAGTGTGTCACTACTGAACTGTACGCAGACTCCAGCCAGCTCAGCCGGGAGCAGCGTGCCTTGCAGGTGAGCCGCCCCCCCCCCCCGACCCTGCCCCCACCCCACCCCCCAAATTTCAGTGACTACCAGTTGTCAGTTCTGTTTTTGTTAATGTGGAAAGAGGATTGGGGGAGTGTGGTAGGGCAGGGCGCCGGGCAAATTTGGTTAACGAAAGCTTGTGGTCGCGTGATTATATGACACGTGTCCAGTAAGGGGACGTGAGTGGTAGCACTTAGGAGGTTCATGTGTCTGGATACTTGGCGTTATTCTGTAGATACTAAGAGAACGCGCAGATGCTGCTAACAGTCGTATTAATGATTGCGAAGGATAGCTAAAGACTGCATGACGTTTACTTATCAGTTGCTTTGATTTCTCTGCCGTTACTGTACGTTTAACGAATAATGCCTAGCAGTGCTGCTTAGAATGCCTTACGTGATACTTGGTGGAGGAGTGTGGCGGCCGCATGTCTGTGGGATTCGTGCAATTTTTTTTTCCACCAAAAAAAAAAAAAAGCTCGCTTAAAGGGATAGAGTTATGTATTTAACTTGCTAGCGAATGATAGATGTTGTATAGGCATTTCCTTAAGATATTTTACTTTTAATTAAAAGATAAATAAAGCCAAATTGTGTTGCAATGTTAAGAAAAAAATTGGTTTATGCTTATAAAAATGGATGAAGTTATCTAAATGATCCATTGAGTGCCCATTTTAATTACATAGATGGAAGGATTACAAGAGGACAGTATTTTATGTCTACCCGCTGCTTACTGTGAGGTCAGTTCTTCAAATTTTTATTACTAGAATCTTACATAAACCTTTTGAGTTAAATTTCATTTCCAAATATACGAAGGGAAGTTTGTGGGCCATGGTCGTCTTTATTCATTGTGCATTTTGTTCTCTCTTCTGTTGTGTTTTTGTTTTGTTTTTTTTGCGTTGTGTTCTTGTTTTATTTACCTTCAAAAGAGAATGTCTCTGTGCCATGGTGTGTGTATGGATATACAGAGCACATATATATCTATCTACATATGGCTTCACGAGTAAAGACTGTGTGATTCCTTACGCATAGCTACTCTTACATTTTTATCTATTACATCTTAAAATATCTCAGTTGTATCATAAGTTGTGGTTGGTTTTGGGCAAACGTTTCTTTGAAAATACTTTCCTTTAAGGTAAGGCAAATGAAATAGCTTTTATGGTAAGGTGTTGTGTTTTTTTTTCCCCCCCGTCTCTGTTCTCTTTCTAGCGTGCAATGATGCGCTTCTCAGAGCTGGAGATGAAAGAGCGAGAAGGTGGACACCCGACAGCCAAAGATTCTGAGGTGTGCAAATTCAGCCCTGCCGACTGGGACAGGTTGAAAGGAAATCAGGACAAAAAGCCAAAGTCAGTCGCCCTGGAAGAGGCCATTGCCGACCAGAATGACAATGAAAGCTGTAAGTAAGCCCAAGCACCTTATTTGTGGTGCGTGGGGTGGGGTGGGGGCACTGCTCCCAGAGCTCGGGAAGCCGATGGCAATGGGCCACTCGGAGAAACGGGCCGGCAGAGGACGGAAGGGCCGATCATCCTTGTGAACGTGGTGGCGTCCGGGGGGGTGGGGAGGGAAGGCACCCGTGAAAGATGATTTCCTGGGACGCTTCTCCTTTCCTAGAGAAATACTGGTGCTGTAGCCCGTAACGGTCTGCTACGATTTAAGCAGGAGAATGGCAGCAGGAGACAGAAGTGTGGCCGTGTGTACCGTGTCCTGTTTTGGAGTGGGTACACATATGCTGCCCTGGCCTGCCCTTCTTTTCAGTACTGGTGGGATGATACTTCCAGCCCAGGGCACCTCCCCGCCCGCCGCAGTGAAGTCTCCCGTGGAATGGAGAGTTCTCATGTTCTCCCTCCAGGGGCAGAGGTTTTGTTAAAATGGGACCGGGGAGGGTGGGAGGGGGCTCTTGAGGGCACCAGAGGGATGAGGTCGTTATTGTTGGTGGCAGGTTTGTTGGCCACAGTTGGGTGTCGACAGCATGGTCCAGGGGCGTGGTATAAACGAGAGGGGGGTTCTTCCCACTCGATGGAGGCAAAATGGAGAGGAAGCCAGTGCTTTTCTCAAGTCACTCTTGGGGCCCAGCAGCTGGTGGGTCCCTGGCTGCTACAGTGTGTGGGTGGCAAGCAGAGGAGGTCTTTTTCTGCCTTTCTTGAGTGTGCACACTTGGGGGGCGCACAGAGGCTGCTCCAGACCTTGGAAACTTCACTGGCGAGGCTAAATTTGGGGCATCCGGCTGAATATCAAGGAGATGGTGCCAAATCCTCCAGACATAGGATAGTCAGGGATGGGAGGTGCATTTG